>JAFEMH010004928.1:0-185398 GCA_022495995.1 Adenophora triphylla var. japonica | reverse complement strand
GATACAGCTACATCATATTGATATCACATAATTTTTCAAATTGAAAAGGATATTCATAGACTTGGACTAAGGAAACACCTCAGTTGAGATGTATTATCACAAATTGAAAGGGTTATGGGATGAGAGCGCCTTTGTAGATATAATTACTACTTGTTTTTGTGCATGTACATGTGGTATAGGAAGAACAAATGCTCAAAGAAAGTTGTTAAAGCAATTCTTGATGCAATGCTTTCATTCATATAAGAGGACAAATTCTCAAAAAGAAAACTGTGGCAACCTAGAGTGCTACATGTGATGGTTTCTACATTCTGCATTCTTCTATATAATAATGCTGTTGATGAGCCCGGATCTACCGGGACACGGGCCCGCGCTCGGTCTTGTCCAAGGAACCAAAGGGACGTGGCAGCCTTGGGGGACCGCCGGAGGGAAGACCGCGGACAACAGGGGCCAGGCCTTGTGGTCAAGCACCTGGGCGTCTCCTCCTCGGCTCGTCCCCGTCGAGGACCCTTCGGGAACCCCGCTCGCCGGATCTCGTGCCTCGCATGCAGTCAGCGCCCGCATCAACCCGTGCTCGCCAAGGCCATATCTTTGACCGTGGGCACAACGATTGGACTCGCGGGCACACGCCGCTTCCCGGTTAATACTGTCAAGCCTTACTGAAAGCAAGTTAGCTTACCGGTCTCGAGCAGTGCCACTTGCCTTGGCCCCCATCACGCATTCAATGCGTGTTTCCTGGCACCGGCGCCTTACTATTCCATTTAATGGCATTGCCGGCTTACACGGCTCATGTCCCTTTCACCATGTCCCTTGGACAGCCAATGTTCCCTCTCCCCTGACAGACCAATTAGTCATGGGACACGTGGTAGCCGGTCAAATACTGTTAAAGTGCCCCTAGCGGTTTCGATCCTCATTGCTTACCTGCTAACAAGCATCATGGCATTGCTTATAACAAGGCCTTTTACCCTCAAGCAAGGTAAGTTCCATATACAATTGAGTAAGCTCTTTTACTCTCTAAACCTAAACACACACACACACTCCAAAGGTATTCAAAGCCTTATTACTCAAAAGATTCTTACCTCTCACACCCGAGGGCCTCGAGTTGGAGTAACATCCAACTTTGACCTTAATGCTTTTGTTTCAGTGTTGGTGATCTAGGGTACACAAAACCACCAAATATATCTCCAGCTGTGATATCCTTTGAACCGCTCCCGACCCCAAAAAGCCGGTGGGCGTCATCAAGTGGTTCCATTGCCGGGAAATCGACTTTCTTTCGTTTCTCGTTAAAAATCTTTTGTTTTCAAGGCACCTCACGTGTCCTAAACAAATTCAAGGCCGATAAAGGCTCTTTCTATTTTACATCACTAAGTTTTTCCCATTTAAAACTTTTGTTTTCGTACACACCTTGTAGTCTAAACAACCGACCGTCAAAAGACACTTCTTTCGCTATTTTCACCTTTCTAAGACATGTCTCAAATTCGAAAAAATGCCGGTCATTTAACCATAGAGGAGGAGAACCAAGCCGAACCTTCCAACAACAATAGGGAAAGGCAAACCAACTCGTTTTCAATGCAATGGGGGCCCATTCTCGCCTCAAAATCCCCACTAACGAGTTCTCCACCGGTTAACCGAGGAAGCCCGTGGCCGAGAAAGCCCAAGCCCTACTAAACACTAGCCCAAAACTCCCCAAGCTCGCATAAAAACACCAATCCGACTCACCCCACTTTCCCCGTAACAAATCTTGAGAAGGAAGGAAATCCTAGCCTCCAAATCCAAACCGGTCGCGGAGGCCATGGCCATCAACGACGCGGAGATGGAAATATTTGAAATAGAGGCCAATGGAGGGCTAGCTCCCTCAAGGGTCACAAAGGTTCTCCCAACGAGCTCCCGCTCACTCGCTTGCTAGTCAAGCCGCTGGGCAAACTGGCCGACTCACTCTCGAGCGCGGACACCGCCAAACGGAGCGTGGTGCATGTAGATGATAGCGAGGAAATGGGGAGGAGGCACAGCCAAATCGCCGTGCGAAGTCCAAAGCTGCACCCTGGCTCCGCCAAGGAGAAGGCCGTGGCTCCACGAGCTAAAAAGCAAAAGGTTGATGATCGAACCCCGAGTTTGTGGAATTCATGCAGAAGATGTGGGAAACCCATCGAAGGCCGCCGTAAGTGTGGCCGCACTATGGACGCCTTCGCCGATAAAATTGCGCGGCACCGATCCGTAAGGGCAAACCCCCCGCATGGACACCTTTATGACGGATCCAAAATGCCAAGAGTCATATGGGAAGATTTGAGGGCCGATGGCTTTATTCTCCGCGGATGAGCCGTTGATGTGCAAAGCTTTGGCCGCGACTCCTTCACCGGCAAGGCCCTATCTTGGATGCTAGCCCTCAAGCCCTGGCCAGATCCAAATATTCGCCCGCCCGTAGTCCTCTTCCTCAATGCCTTGGCTGAGCAGCGTGTGTGCCCGCTAGACCAAAGACAGATCTTGTCCGTGTCAAGGTGCACCAAATGAGCCTACAAAAGATTATATATCCCGGTTCAGAAGGTGAGCGAGGAGATTGTGGACCTCGGACGAGGGGGATATCGTACTATGTTTTGAGGGCGGCCTCGCAACTCCTTCCTCAAAATGAATTTTGCCTCCAAAGAAACCTAAATCAAATGGAGGAAATGTATGAAAGGGCCTGCCATTGCTCTCCGCCGAAGAGCCTAGTGTGCCCGCCTCCCGAGCTTCGCTAAAGAAAGGATAAGCCAAGTCCGGGAGACCACCCTGCAGCCCGCTCATGCCAATAATCGTGGCAAAACAGAGGCCGGGATCGTAAAGGCTCAAAAGGCCGTGGCCGAAACAAGCATACACAGAGCTCACCGACCCAAGGGTGGTGATCATGAGAGCCTCAGACTTTCCTCCTCCTCCCCCATGCTTCGAAAGCCAAATGAGAGGAGTAGACTTAAATTCTCGTGAGTTTCACAACCACCACGGCATGAATCGAGGATTGTTTCCACCGCCGAAGTAGTAATCCAAACAGAAAATTAATAACGGGAGCTAACCAAGTGGGTTAAGGAAACAATACGCCCCCAATAACAATGATCGCTAGCGGCACGACACACGCTGGGACCAGACAGAATGAAAGAGATAATAATGATGACGATTTTGGGGACTATGACATTAACTTCATCGGGAGGAACCTCCCACTAGTAGGCGCTATCTCTCCAAATTCGGACATTAGAGAAGGTTTTCTCCATCCCCGCCCGGCCCCTGAGGAAGAGTCGAAATTGGGTTCAAAAGGAGTGAACTTGCCTCCACCCTTTTTCATTCCACACCACTCACCTCGAATGAGAATCAACCGGCAAACATAGGCCGTGTGTTGGTAGATACCGGAGTCAGCCCGCGACATACTTTACTACCATACTTTGATTGGAATGAGAATGACGGAAGCACATCTCACTCCATATGCGGGTATGCTCGAAGGCTTCACAAACCACTGTAAGGGTAAAGGGGACGATTGTGTTTGACGTAGCTACTGGAGAAAACCCATGCGTAAGACGGCCAAGATAACTTTCATGGTGGTCGATCTTCCTTCCCAATACAATGCCATTCTCACAGAATCGTCAGCCGAATTGGGAATAGTTGCGTCCGTCCCCACCAAAGGGTGAAATTTAACACCCCGGCGGGGTTGCTACCATCAAGAACCAGCTCGGGAGATTCCTCCGAGCACTCGGAGGAAAAAGGAAAGAACAGAAGGCTGCATACATCCCGCCCGCAGATAGAGGGCTTAAGCAGGACAAAATTATAGGAGGGAAAGGGCGAGGACAAGTCAAAAAAGGGGAAAGCCCTTGCACTCCCGCCGCCACCCGTACTCAATTGGCATGCTTTCTTTCCATTCCACAAAGGTGGAGCTCAAAATGAGCAGAAAATCAAAGCAGCTTGGCCGCCCTGTTGAGGGAGGATATATTGATCGAGGAATAGAGGGGGAAATTGACCGTGATATCGTATATTCACGGCAACACCGACCGAAGCTCAGTCAACCCCCCAACTATTGTCATTGACTCCCGCACAATCGTGGAAATCAGCGACCTTCAACCTAACGACGAGCTCGAGGAGGTGGTAATCAATCCCCACTTCCCCGAGCAAACAAGCTAAGGTCAATGGGAAATTCACAAATGAGGAAAGAAGGATACTTATTGAGTTCCTTAGAGCAAATTGCGATGTGTTCGCTGGAGGGTGGAAGATATGCAAGGCATCGGGCCGAGGACGTGATCCTCCATAAAATCAACGATGACCCCTCCTTCAAAAACATTCACCGTAGAATCCAGATATTTCTCCCCGAGAAAGAGATTGCCATCAAGGAAGAGGGTGGAAAAGTTGCTAAAAGCGGGGATAATAAAGGAGATCTCCTACCCCAAGTGGCTGGCACAATGTGGTCATGGTTAAGAAATCCAATGGCAAATGGAGGATGTGCGTTGATTTCCACCGATCTCAACAAGGCATGCCCCAAAGATTGCTTCCTCTTCCTCGCATAGACAGATTGGTGGATTCTATAGCCGGGACACAGAAGTTCTAAGCTTCATTGATGCCTACTCCGGCTACCACTGCATCCAGATGGCTCCCGAAGATGTCCGCTTCCGTAGCCTTCATTGCCGCGGCAAGACATACCGCTACACTATGATGCTCCTTTTGGGCTAAAATGCAGGAGCCACATATCGCCGCATGGTCAATCTCGGTCTTTAAAACCAACTAGGCGTAACTGAGGCCTACATCGACGACATGGTCATAAAAACTAAGGAAAACTCCCACGAGCTCGATGTGGAGGAAACCTTCAAAAACTTGCGCCATAACAAAGATGAAGCTAAACCCCCTTAAGTGCGCTGGGTCAAGGCGGGCAAGTTCCTCTGATTCATGGTCAACCAAAGAGGGATAGAGGCTAATCCAGAGAAAATCCAGCCCTATTAGGACATGAAACCTCCCGCCCGCGTGAAGGATGTACAAAAACTCAATGGTCGCATCACCGCACTTGGCCGCTTCCATCTCGCGGTCACAGAGAGATGCCTCCCCTTCTTCAAAACACTCAAAGGGGGAAGAGAGTCGATTTAATTTACATGGAGCACCGAGTGCCATCTGTGCTTTTGAAGAAGTCAAGACATACCTCGGGCGCCCACCTCTACTCAAAGAAATTTCCCGGTGCCCGAGAAGAGCTTTTTTCGTATTTAGCCAAGCATCGATCCGGGCAAGAGCACTGCTTCTTGTAAGGGAGGAGAATAACTCCCAAAACCAGCTTTATTATGTAAGTAAGGCAATCGTCCGCCGTAGAAGGGCGTTATCTTAATATAGAAAAGTTAGCTTACGCCTTGCTTCGTATCTCGCTCGAAAAATTAAGAGCCTACTTTTCGCACATCCCATAACCGTACTAACCGAGGCCCCGCTTAGAAAGGTTTTACATAAACCACAGTCCCTCGGGAGAATGCTAGCTTGGTCTATAGAGCTCACCGAGTTCCGCATCACCTACTCCCCGAGAAAGACAATCAAAGCAGCAGGCCTTAGTTGATTTTGTAGTAGAATCATCATTCAAATTAGCGGACGACCTCGGAAAAAGAAAGCTGAGCAATCTAAGATGACCCAAAAAGCCCGAGCACGTAAAATTGTTCGACCAAGGGAGCGTTGCCCGTAAGAGGTGTGGGACTTTATATGTGGACGGCTCCGCGAGCAAGTTAATCAGCTGAGCGGGCATACTGATTGCACCCCGCGGGGAGAAATTCATGAGGGCTCTCGAGATTCAAGTTCGAGGCATCAAACAATCAGCCGAATATGAAGCGATCATAGCGGGCATGGAACCGGCAAGAGACTTGGGAGTTCAGAATCTTGAGATTAATAGTGACTCTCACCATAGTTAATCAAATTAGGGGGAGTATGATACTATCAACCCAAGACTAACTCAAGATCGTGACCTCGCAAAACCCTCATCAAAAATTTCACTTACTATGAGCCGAACCAAGTCATGAGAGAGGACAATGTGGAAGCCGACCTCCTCTCAAGAATAACCGAGCAAGAAATTGGTGAGTTGGAGACAAATTGCCGATTGAATTCACGGAGAGACCCGCTATAGATCGAATACGTATAAACAATATCGAGGATCAAGTAAGTGGACTGGGTGGGTGCAAATCAGAAGGATTACATCGAGAAGCAAACCCTCCCCAAGGATCCGGCAGTAAAGGCTAGAGCCATCGAACTGGGTGTCCGCGAAATACCTCGTCCTCGATGGGGTGCTTCCGGCGATCATCTTCACCAAGCCTTTACTAAGATGTGTTAAGACTCACACTGGTCACCAACTTACTCTATGAGGTTCAATGTAAGGAGTTTGTGGCGGACTATCCAAAAATGCTCGCACCCTCCTCACAAGATCAAATTCCAAGGATTTCTTTTGGCCCACAAATGATGAAGGGATGCGCAGAGTATGTTAGAAAATGTGATAAGTGCTAGAGATTTAAGCGGGACATCCCTAGACTACCATCAACAGATGCAGTACTTTGTAGTACCATCGTGGCCGTTTGATTACGCTGGGGGATAGATCTTATTGCCGACCATTTCCAATCGCTAGGAGTGGAAGCATCAAGTATGCCTGTGGTGGCCGTGGATTATTTTTACCAAGTGGACGGAAGCAAAGGGCTTCGCCACTTTATTTCCGAGGATAACACTATCGCTTTGTCCACGACCACATCTATTGTCGATTTGGAGTTCCCTTTGAGCAATAATTTCGTATAATGGCACCTAATTCTCCTGCAAAATTCATCTGGGCCGAAGGATGAGAATGAAGGTGCAACACCGTAAGTCCGCAGCTTGCCTATCCTCGTGGAAATGGTCAAGCCGAGGCCGCGAACAAGCTTTAGTCCTAATCGCCTTAAAGAAAAATTTGGAAGTGACGAGGAGGACGTTGGTCGGGACGAGCTCCGCATCGCATTTCACGGGTTGTCCGCACCACGATAAGAAATTCAACAGAGAAACTCCCTTCTCGCTCACGCATGGGTCGAGGCAATGGCTCCAGCTGAGGTAGCCCTACCCTCGTACAGTAGTCACATACTTCGACGAGTCTCAAACGAGGCAAATGTAGCAGGTGTGACCTCGGACGATCTCGAAGGAAAGAGAATGCGGGCACATGAAAAATGGTGAACTACAAACAGAAAGCGAAGAAGCATCATGATAAAAGAGTAAATAAGAGGAGTTTTTCATTGGAGACCGGGTACTCGCTGCGTAGAGGTCCAAGGGACCCAACCCGGTTTCAACAAGTCGTCCCCGAAATGGGAAGGTCCATATGAGGTCACAAAGATAGTCAAAGAAGGCACCTATATGTTGCGACCAAAAAGAGGGAGAAGAGCTTAAGCCACGCCCGGAATAGCGACCACCTTAAGAGATACTTCTTTTGAAGTCTTTGTAATTTTTTGGAAGGAGTATAGACTATATGTATATAAGGCGAGAAGTTATCATCATATTTTGATGCAAAAATCAATTCCCACCACCTCAAAAGCTAAGGTGGATGCCCGCGTGAGGATGCCGCAAGTTCAAGAGCCAACATATGAGCTCCTGCTAACGTGCGCAAAGATCTAAGGATCCGCATGCCTATATATGTACAAAGATCCATTACGATCCGTACTATGATCGTGGGGAGGACTCTCTCCTGCCGCGTGACACCACCAAAAATAGGTGGATATAGATGAACGTAGGTACAAAGGCCATGATGCCCGTGCCTCACGGACTCTAGTGGGGACAATGACACAAGTCCGGACCCACTAATTGCGCGAAGGACCTCGTTAGGGCCGCTACTCGCATGCTGTATGTGACAAAGGCCTACATATAAGCCCGTTCACCGGATCGCCACGAGACCCTCACGAAAAACCTTAGGGAGTTTTGAATAAAGGGTCAAATAAGTGAGAACCTCCAATAAGGGGATACGGATGCCGGGGTTAAAGGGCCTCTATGCTAAAATATGCTCCTACTTTTACATTGCGCGGACAATAGCCTCACGGCCACCTTACGCATGCCCTATGAAAGTATGCTTGCCTTGGCTACTTTTGACTTACACCACGGCTCGCAAGGCCGGGAATAAGTGTAAATGGATGAGAGTGATCAAACTAGTTTAACAAAGCCAAATAGACAAATTGGGGTCAAGACCCTAACTTTGCCACAAGGCTAAAACAAACGCGATCATAGAAGAATAAGGTCGACTCTCACAAAAACCTAAGGGTTTTGAATAAAGAGTTAGGAAAACTCAAAAAATGCGGGCAAAGGGCCTACTAAGGCTGCGCCCGCGAAGGAAGAGTATAAAGTTAATTGCAAGTAAAAAACGCTGGAAAAAGTGATAAGGCAAGAATGCAAGTATTAAGATGCTCGAATATTGCCAAACTACTCAAAATAGCCTACAAGACAAGCAATTAAGATAAAAATAAAAGAGTCAAGTTGAGAAAAAATGCTTCTATTTATATTGAGAAAGTATTTACAAATTCCTACACTATTACAAAAAGAGATCCTATTCTACTACAACAAGAAAAAGCAAAAATCCTAAACTATAGGAGCTTGGTCCTTGGCCGCATCTGCAGTCTCCACAGCCGCACCATCTGTGCCCGGCTTACGAAGTTGGAGTTGGGGGAAGGAAGACGGGTCATCGGAATCTACGTTATAGGGTCGAGAGATGGGCTCGATGAAATTTGGAGGCTGGAGGCGCCCGCGCGAAGGAAAAGAGGTCTCCAAGGGCTGGTCCCCCTGGAAAGAACCTGAGCCGGGGCATCCCCCAAGGATAAAGGGTTGTCCCCGAAGCGCGAGCATCCGGTTCGGAGATCGGTCAGGGCAGCCACTTCGGCCTAGGGGCGAGAGGCCGCGCTGAGAGAGATCCAAACCCTTGACCTCTTCCTCGGACGAGAGGAACTAGCGCATGCCCGGGCACACACTCCGCATCGGTAGCAACCGGTGAGCCAATTACGGCCAGCTGCCGCACGGAGAACATGCCGTGGCCGCGAAGTTCCGGATACTGTGTCCGGACACACGCCTACATCTTGGGCCAAGCACTCCGCGGTGGGCGGGTCGAGTTCTTATACTCCTCGGCGGCTTCTTCGCGAGCCTCGGCGGCATCCTCTCCCTCTCCCGGCTCAAAGCTGCGTAAGGGGTAGCGGTTTCTCGGAGAGCTCATCGGGCAATTAGCCTCCAGGGAGTTTGGCCCAGAAGCTCCTCCGCGACTCCCAGAGTTTGGTTGCGAGCTCTTCATTTCTTTGCTCCGGCTTGGTCTTGTGCCCGCGGAGCTCATTCCGCCGACCCTTTGCCTTTTCTAGGCTCTGCTCCCGGCTCGGTCACCCGCTCCAGGAAGCCCTTCGAGATCGGACTCCATGGTCGCGAACTCCTTTTCCTTGGCATCCGGGAGGGAGCTCAGTACCCACCTTCTCACAGGCTGCTCCGGTTCGCGGAGTTTGCCCGCCGGAGTCCCTTGGTGTTACTTTGGCAAGCTCGGCGGACGAGTGTCACAAGTCTCCGGAGCCTCGTGGCCTTGTTGCCCACTGCGAGGAAGAAGGTCGAGAATTAGGTGGAAAATCAAAGGCTAAGTGAGGGAGCCGGAAGAAAGGTCCCTACCTCGGTAAGGGCAACCCCAATATCCCCCATCGGGGCGACGGGTTCTCCTTCTCGGCCACTGGTGGTAGAAGTCGAGCGAAAGAGCCGGTTGATCGGCCCAATGCCCACGGCAGAATTTTGGGCGAGCCAGGGCATATAGGTCTACCCCGGTAATGGCGGGCACGTCCCCCACTGCTTCCTTTTCTCCCATGCCTCCTCGCGGGTGGCCAAGGAGGAAATCGGATAGGCAACGAGCAAATTGTCCCCGCGGCGGAGGGAGCGGTAGTAGAGGTAGTGGCGGCGGAGTTGGAGGGCTCACGGCTAGGGGTATCCCCCACTTTGGGTCTTCGAAGACCTCTCCTGTGCGTCGAGTCGGCATCTCTCTCGAGTCCTTTTCTTGGATCAAGCTCCCCGGTTGTGCCCGGAGGCAAAGCAATGCGGCGGGAGATGATGCTCCTGACAAAGAAGGTGGTGGAGGACCCGGGGAGGTGGAGGCAGATTCCGGTTTTGAGAATGATTCAGGAACGGGTAGAGGATCCCAGCTTTTCTGCTCGCAACAGGCACGGTCTTGTCTTTTGTGGGAACCCCTCCCATCTCATTACGCCTCTTCGGGCGGCTTCTTTGTTGGCCTTCATGTTCTTGGCCTTCGGTTGAGCGGCGCTTAGTGGAGGAGCCATCGAGAATTGTATGCAGTCGGATCTACTCTGGAGGGAAAGAAAAATGGTTAGCAAAGCGGTTCAAAAAAATCAAAAGCAAAGTAAATTGGCAAACAGGTTTCATAGAGGAATCGAGAGACCAATTATTTCGGGGGATCGCACTCGGCGCCCGGCATACGGGTCTTACGATACGCCTCGGGCGGTAATGTTCGTGCACCCGCCAATCAGGGTCGCGGGCGAGGCTCTATCACTACTGCGGGGGCATGTGGGGCGCCCTCCTGCGAGGAGCCACCCCGAGTAGATCGATGGGGGCTCATCCTCCACTATGGCGCCCACGTCATATACGGGCTCCTCCCGCTGTCCAAATAGATGGCCGAGATGCCTCTCTACGGCGGTGCGCGGTGCATCAGTGTGGAAGGGTCCGGATATTTGCTAGCGGCCACCTTCGTAGGGACGGGGTGTGAAGGTTTGGAGAAGGGCCATCCGAATCTAGACTCAATCACCGGGATATCCCTCTCGGGTTCCATTGGTCAAAGTTGTTGGAGGGAGGAGAGAAGGTCCTGGCAGAGTAGTTCTTGACCTTCAGGCTCGAATGCCGCGGCTAATTTGGTTACGATAGTAAGCGTAGAGCCCAATGATGGTAGGTTCATAACCCATGAATCTGCACACGGTATGTGAAGGAGACAATGGCAGGATGGCATTGGGAGTCGGGTGCGTGGGTAGGCGGGAGTTGAACTCCCGAGAAAGAAATAGAAGAAGGGGTCCAGGGGCGGCCTCAATCCGTTCTCAACCTGGGCTCCATAAAAAATGCGAGGCCCTATTGTCCTCGCGGACATCGGCCTACTGTCCTCGGCCGCGGTTTGTCCTTGTCCTTCGGATGAATATGTCTAAGGTGCGGACACGGTATGCTTTGCGGTCCACATTATATACTTCGTATATGTCCTCCTCCCAATCAATGGTGGCCACCTCCTTGGCCTTCTTACGGCCACGGCCAGATTCACCTCCCTAGCGGCCTCTTGCCTTTGTTTCGGGCGGGGGCCACAATCACTTCCTCCTCCTCCTCGGAGTCGAGCTCTCGAAGGCATCCACTATATTGGTGGTCTCGGCGGCCTTCTTGGAGGTCCGCGCCCTCCTATCCCCCTCTCCTTGGTCATCTTCTTCGGTCTCCGAGCTCGAGGAGCCAAAGAGACCGGTGGGGTCACTACGGGCGAGGGCCACCTCCGATTCAACTTCACCGGTTCCTGGCCACCTCGAAGTCGAGGGGTCGAGTTCCTCGGCTGGCTGCTCGGCTCAATTGTCCTCGCCACAGGGGCCGCGGGCACAACGGGGGAAAGATGGTCATATGGGCGAGAACATCTAAAGGGTCATTCAAGTACGTGCCGGTGCCCGCGCGGCATTGGTTTGTTCGGGATCCATCGGTTCGCACTTTTCCCGATCACAAACTACTTCGGGGACGCGAATCGCTCTCCTCGCTAGTTGATGGCGTTCGTAGCCGAGCCTCTCTCGCGGGAAACACACAAAACCCCCATCACAAAATTTCTCGGCCCTCTTGGTATCCCCCAAACACCAAAACATCACCGTTCCTTTTTACCCTTTTATCCTTGGCCTCCCACAACCGGGGTGGGACAAAAGGCCCCGTTGGAATTTTTCGCGAAATCTTGGAAGCACTCAAGGGATAATCTAAGCCACCCTGCGGCCTACCTTCCTAAATATCCCCCTGTCCGTTTACAAACGGCAAAAGCCCAGTCCGGGAGTGCTCCCATCTCCTAACTCTATGGGACGGCGGGGTCCAAACTCTCGAGTTGTCATTTCGTTGAAAACCCGGAAAAGGAAAAGAAAAATAGAGGAGATGAAGAAGAAAAAGCACCCAACAAATTACTTACGAGAGAAAGAGTGAGTGGTGGATTCGGAAAGCTTGTTAGCACGGAGGTCGCGGCAAGATTTCTCTCTCAAAAGCTCTACGAAGGTTTGGAAACGGTAAAAAGGGTTTGAGGTTTAAGGGTTTGGTATTTATAAGGCCTACCTATACGGGTTAACCTGTTAACCCGTATTAATTAGCCAACAAATCCAACCTCGGACCATGAACCGTTTCCAACGTTTGAAAATTCGAAAAATTAAATACCTTTTGCATTTATTACCCCCTTGGATGGGCGACACGTACCCCCGACGTACCACTAACCCGTCTTTTCATCCGCCAAGAGGGCCCACCCGTGCTTAGGGAGGCACGCCACGCAGGGGACTACGTGTCACTCACCGGTGCCTCCCCGAACGTTCCCTTTGGCCCATGGGGTCAAGCAACAAACAAGGAAAACGCTAACACCGGTGCTCGCGCGAGGAGCAATTGAGGCGAGCCGAGCTTCTAGTAGCTCCTCACTCAGGACCATAAATAATCACACTTGGAGCTAGGGGCCATTGATGAGCCCGGATCTTGGACCGGGCCCGCGCTCGGTCTTGTCCAAGGAACCCGGTGACGTGGCGGCTTCCTAGACCGCCGGAGGGAAGACCGCGGACAAATAGGCCTTGTGGTCAGGCCGTGTCCCTCCTCGGTTCGTCCCCGTCGAGGACCCTTGGAGACCACCTCGTCGGATACGTGCCCGCATGAGTCTTGCCGCATCAACCGTGCTCGCGTCATATATCTTTGACCGCGGGCACAACGACGATTGCGGGCACATGCCGTCTTCCCTCGGTTAATATCAAGCCTTGCGAGCAAGTTAGCTTGCCGGCTCGACACGGGCCACTTGCCGGCTCCCCATCACGCATTCAATGCGGCTCGGTCCGGCGCCTACTATTCCATTTAATGCAATAAGCCTGGAAGCTACACGGCTCATGTCCCTTTCGGCCCATGTCCCTTGGACGATCAATGTTCCCTCACGACGGGACCAATTAGGCTGCGGACACGTGTAGGCCGGTCAGAAATACCAAAGTGCCCCCAGTGGCTGATCTCATTGCTTACCTCAACAAGCATCATGGCATTGCCTATAAATAGAAGGCCTTTACCCCCTTGGGCAAGGTAAGTTCCATATACAATTGAGTAAGCTCTTTTACTCTCTAAACCTAAACACACACACACACTCCAAAGGTATTCAAAGCCTTATTACTCAGTATTCTTACTCTCACACCCGAGGGCCTGAGTTGGAGTAACATCCAACTTTGACCTTAACGGTGCTTGTTTGTGTTGTGATCTAGGTACACAAATCCACCAAATATATCCTAGCCAGATATCCTTGAACCGCTCCTGACCCCAAAAGCTGTGGCGTCATCAGTTGTCCAGGATGTAACTTCTTGTATTCCATGTCTTAATGTTGTTACTTATGATGATATACATCTTTGGCATTCAAGATTAGGTCATATATCTTTTCCTCTTATTCAGAAAATTCCTAATATCTCTCATAAAATTTCTTCCCATGCTCAGTTCAAATGTAATCATTTATTCTCTGAAGTTTGTCCTATTGCCAAACAACATATGTTACCTTTCAATGGGGCTGATGTGCATATTCCCTCCCAATCTTTTTCCTGATTGTTCAAGGGTTTGAATGAAAAGTATCTGCTTCCACCTTTATCATATTTTTTATGTGATACTATATTATTGCGTGTGATATAGGAAGGCACTGTTTTAATTAGCCTAAACAATTCTCTCCTTGACAATCTTTTTCTGGACAGTCTTAATTTAATTGCCTCTTAGCAGTATTTTCATGCTCTTCCCACCAAAGCATGACATATGGATTTTCTTTCTCTTAATTTACAGTTATGGGTGCATCATTAGATTAATGTGGCTATGGGATGATTAGCTAGTAATTCTAATTAGTTTTTGGAACAGGCTATTGTTTTTGAAATGAATGACCATAATTTTTTTGGTCATTCATTTCGGGACGGAGGGAGTATCATTTTTGGTTTTGGTGTTTTCCTTCATCATGCATCTGTGTGTTTTAACTATATGTTTCATTTACACATTGTGCAGAAGAATGCAATGATTAGTGGTGCAATTACTGGGGCACTTGCATCTGCAGTCAGCAGCAACAACAGAGACAAGATTGTAATGGATGCAATCACAGGAGGTGCAGTTGCCACTGCTGCAGAGTTCCTCAAGTATCTCAACTAAGTTCATCTTTTATTTTTCTAGCATTAATTGTAATTGATTTTAAAAATTTTGATTTAGGAAATTTTATGACTTTGAATTACATTTTAGCAGTGGTATTTTGACATTGTTAATTGATGTATATGACAATTTTTTCAATATAAGGTTATTTATAAGTGTATTTTAGTAGTATTATAATTCATATATATATATATATATATATATATATATATATATATATATATATATATATATATATACTACAAGGAAAATGTGTTTAGAGACGCAAATTCGTAGCCAAAATGAAGATATCCTGCCTTCTAAATCGTGTTTAGGGACAGATTTGTTCCGTAGCTAATCCGTGGGTGCAGGTTGGTCGCTAAATTGGGCGTCGCTGTTTTGTAGCTGTTTTAGAGACGGATGTGTCCGTCTCTAATTTAGAGACGGACATGTCTGTCTCTAATTAGAGACGGACATATCCGTCTCTAATTTAGAGACGGACATGTTCGTCTCTAAAACAGCTACAAAACAGCGACACCCAATTTAGCGACAAACCTGCACCCACGGAATAGCTACGGAACAAATCCGTCTCTAAACACGATTTAGCTACGGAATCTTCATTTTAGCTACGAAATTAGCCGTAGCTAAAAGCGTTTTTCCTTGTAGTGAAATGAACTTTACTCCCTTTTGAGTCAACCTCGTCAATGGTCCAGATAACTTAGAAAATCCTTCTACGAATCTTCTATAGTAACCAGCTAAACCCAGAAAACTTCTTATCTCGGTCACTGTAGTCGGTCTTTCCCAATCCATTATTGCCTCTATCTTGGTTGGATCTACAGAAATTCCTTCCTTAGACACTACATGTCCCAAGAATGTCACCTTCTCTAACCAAAATTCACACTTCTTAAACCTGGCGTATAATTTCTGTCCTCTCAAAATTTCCAGTACTAACTTCAAATGTTCTGCATGTTCTTCTTTGGTTTTAGAGTACACTAAAATATCATCAATAAACACTATCACACATCTATCTAGGTACTCTTGAAATATTCTATTCATCAATTCCATGAATGCATCTGGTGCATTAGTCAACCCAAACGGCATAACCACAAACTCGTAATGCCCATATCGTGTTCTGAATGTTGTCTTTGCCACATCCTCATCCTTCACCCTCAACTGATGGTAACCAGACCTAAGATCTATCTTTGAAAAGCAACAAGCCCCCTTCAGTTGATCAAACAGATCATCAATCCTTGGTAAGGGATACTAGTTCCTTACCGTCACTTTATTCAATTCCCTATAATCGATACACAACCTCATAGACCCATCCTTCTTCTTTACAAATAGCACCGGCGCACCCCATGGCGACACGCTCGGTCGAATCAACCCCTTATCCAACAACTCTTGTAATTGCTCCTTCAGCTCCTTTAATTCCGTCGGAGCCATTCTATATGGTGCCCTTGAAATGGGTGTTGTTTTCGGCACTAGGTCTATTGTGAACTCAACATCTTTCACTGGTGGTATCCCCGACAATTCTTCTGGAAATACATCGCGAAATTCTTTAACAACTTCTAAGGAATCTATAGTTACTTCTTTTCCTTCGGTCTCACCAATATGTGCTAGAAATCCCACACATCCTTTCCTCAACAATTTTCGCGCCTTCATTGCAGTTATCAACCCTACTTGGATCCTTGGTTTCGAACCTAAGAATTTACACTCTTCGCTGTCTTTCCCTACAAAGGTCATTATCTTCTCTTAACAATTAACGTTAGCACGTATCTTCTACGGCTAACCAATCCATTCCTAAGATCACATCGAACTCTGACATGTCTAATTCAATAAGTTCAATTTTCAATTCAGTGCCTCCTACTCCCAAGGTGCAATTCTTATAAACTGTGGTGATAGGTATAGCTTCTTTTGCAGGTGTATCTATCACTAAAGGTACTTGTAAGGCTTCGGGTTGCAATTTCAACTTCTTAGCTATGCATTTACTAACCACTGAATGTGTAGCTCCAGTATCTATTAACACATAAACATTGCGGGAATTTAACTGAAGTGTACCTGCCACAAGATCATTGTTTACATTTGCCGCTTTTGTTGTCATCGTGAACACTCGTCCACGACCTCCACCATTTCCTCCGTTATTTCCTCTGGCTCCCGAGGCTGGTTCATCTTTCTTGGGTTCAGGACATTTCCACTTTGGATGTCCAACCTTGTCACAGTTGTGGCATTTCCGCTCCTTGTAGAAACAGATCTCCGTCTTATGAGCCCCATCATAGATAGTACACTTATCGTAACTCGTGAAACCTCGGGCCCCGCCCTTGTTCCACTCCCTTCTGTTGCCACCGAAATTCTTATTGTTGTTGTTGTTGTTGGCATGCTTGTTCCCATAACTGCCTTTATCACGATTATCGTCTACCGCCTTTCTCTTGTTGTTGTGACGGTCCTTGTCCCCATTACCGCTTGACCCTTTGTCTCCATCTGATCCCTCGACACGCTCTTTCCTTTTTCCTCACGCGGCCAAGCGATAGCTGTCCAGACTCCTTCTCCACAATTTTGGCCCTATCCAATACTGCAGAGTATGTTGTCAAAGCTAATGGAGTAATTATGTACCTGATCCGATCACTCAGTCCTGCTTCGAATTTCCTCGCTTTCTGCTCTTCGGTATCGAAAAACCTTGGAGCAAATTTCATCAGATCAGTGAACTTCTCACCATATTCCGCCACCGTCATGTTTCCTTGTACTAGAGTTAAGAATTCAGCTACCTTGGCATTCCTCACGCTGGCAGGGTAGTACTTCTCATTAAACACATTCTTGAAAGCGGTCCAAGTCATTGCCGCATCACCACGAGCCACAGCAGCTCGTTTTTCTGCCTTCCACCACGACTGTGCCTTTCCCCTTAGCATGAAAGTCGCAAATACCACCTTCTGTTCCTCTGTGCAAGTTAATGTCCCGAAAATTCTCTCTGTGCTCTTAATCCAGTCCTCTGGCTTTTCTTTTTCTGTACCTGAGAACGTGTCAGGGTTCCTTCTCTGGAACAACTCTAACGGGTCGCGCAACTGTACTGGTGGTGGTGCTTGAGCCAATCCAGCTACAGCTTGACCTATCCCGGCCACCGTCTGTGTCAAAGTCTGAAGAAGGTTGGCCATATTCGGGTCCAATTGTCCTCCTCCATTCTCGTTCCCACTGCTGTTGTTGTTACTACCATTTCCGTCGTTGGCATTCTGTCCTGATCTTGTGCGCATCGACATCTGTGAATTGCCTTGTTTCAGTTATACGGATTCATCTCATTGACACGTACAATGATTATGGTACAACAATACATTCACATGCATGTCTATTATATTGAATTCCTACACTTTGGGCTAGCTTTTTACTCGCTAGTTTTCCTTTTCATTCGTTAGTCATTTTACTAGACTATGATTTGGTTCACGTCTTCTCTAGACGAAGGTTTTATTCATTGGCCTTTGGTACTAGACCATGAACTTAATGTTCGTTGGATGGTTCGTTAACCTTGAGATTTTTCGTCTCAGAAAACTTTAACTTTTATTACCTTACTAACCTTTTACTTGGTCAGTTACATAATTTTTCGTCTCCAAAAGACTTTTACAATTTACTTTTCAACTAACGCTTTTCTTAGTTAGTTTGACTTTATCTTACTAGTCGTTGTACTTGACTAGTTCACTTTTTATTTCCATGGTCGTCTTTCTTCGACTCATGGCTTCACAAGCCGTTTCACTTGGCTAGTTTCACTTTTATCCCCATGGTCGTCTTACTTCGCCCCATGGTTTCATAGGCCGTTTTACTTGGTCTATGCTTTTTCTTGTTGTTTCTCAACAAGTTAAACTTCTGACTTTTCTTTATAAGGGATAGTTAATTATTTTACCTGGTACTAGTAATAATAAAATTAACTAAAACCTTTTATTCATACTAAATTGATAAAAGAACATGACTGTCTAAAATCCTTTCTGCTAGAATAAAAATTTTAATCTCGACTAGAAAAACAAAATTTTTACTAGACTAGTCTGAATTAACTTAGATAAAATAACCCTCAGGACTTCTAATTGTCCATCAGTTCGTCCTCTCTGTTCCTTCACTTGGCCTCTAGATTCCACACCCGTTCATGTTTGGCTGCTAACTCATCATACTTAGCTTGAATCTCTAGCTTCTCTGCATGCAATTGGCAGCTTGACTCCAGTTCACGTTCTTGTTCATCTAGTTGCTTCTCGAGATTAAACACTCGCCTTTGCTCGTCCAGTACTTGCACACTTATTTTATTCCATTCCCTATTAGCTATCCTGATATGCATCTCCCCGGTCCTGACCTTCTGAATATTCTTAGCCAGCTCCTTTTCCATGAGTTCCATATCTTCATTGATTACCTTGAGGGCGTACTGCAAACCCTTTACTTTTGCCTTCTCTTTCTTTAACTCTTTAGTGATCAATTTGATGCGGTGATCCTTAGCTGCAATTGTTTCTTTGAGGGCCGCACTATACCTTACAGACTTAATCGGTCTTCGTGCCATGATCCTACACACATTAGACAAGGAACTTAATTAGTCTAATTCCAAAACACAATATATATATATCTTTCTTTTAAAATAAGGCACAAGTACAATTCTCTAACCATACAAGTAAGTTATTCTTCCAACCTTGTTTACTTAGTTCTAGGTTGAACATGCTAACTCACATTTCTAAAGGTCAATTTAATTATCTCCAAGTACTCAAGTCTAATTCCCCATTAAGACCTAAAGCCATGGCTCTGATACCAACTGTAACACCCCAAATTTTTCATACATAAATGAGCATTCAATGGCATTAAATATAACTTCAAAATATTAGGGTTTCCACCCCTAAAACCCTATTACATCATAAATGTCATTAAATACCATAAATATTTAATAATTGCGGAAGCGAAATAAATACTTATTGTCCCAGCTAGTAAAACCACACTAGCCATTAATGTACTTACAACCAAATGAAATAACTAATTGTTCAATAGTCCTAATTATTCTCCAAGCGTCGCCCTCCTCGCGACCAATCCAATTCCCTTCTACTTAGAACCTGGAAAGAAAAATTTAAGGGAGAAAGGGTGAGCGAATGAATGCTCAGTATGTTCATACGATGTCTCTTCGGGTACTAAGAAGAGACGACCAGAATGAACACTTCAATAATATAGTACGAGGATAGGTTAATTTAGCTTTATAATAGACTGCGGTACAATACAGTCAAGACACCATTTAAAATATTCTTCAAAGAATTATGGCACTACGATTCAAAGGGATTCATACAAATTCCGTCAATTCCAACGTACATTATAACCTCAATGCCAAAGGTACAATTTATACACCTAGCTTCATCAAGCCATTAGTGTGGGTCGAAACATATATGGTACTGTCACACATATATGCTCGGGGTCTAGAATTGCCCTTGTAATTAGACAATTCCTGAGAGAAGGCATGTGATCACTCATGCAATCCCTAGTAAGAACAAGTCCTTAGACAAGTTCTGACAATGCCTTTTCTAACTGGGCATGTCCATTCTAAGCAAGTAAGTAATTCCACAAACATGCTAGAACGAGAAAGCATACAGAGGTACAGGTATGCATATGACAAGTTTCAAACTTCAGATATTCTGTGAACAATAACATTATCACAAAATATAGATATTTCCAAGTGACGTTTAAATATACGCAGATTATTCACAAATAACTATCATGCCATTTGATAGTTCAGTTATATCAAGAAGGTATAGGATTTCCAATGGAAAAGAATTCAAATACAGTAAAGGAACGTAATCCCTTACCTTGGTCTAGCTTCTTGAACCGCTCTTTCCGTGCGTATCTACAACCACGTAAGAGTAACTTAGTATCTCGCATTGTCGTTAACTATTTCTACTTAGTTAAACCTTATGCGGTATAATTTAACTTCTTCCCTTTCTTTGTTTAGTAATCTTCTAAGTTTGGAAAGTTTCTATTTTTGGAAACTTTCCTTATTTGGGAATTTCCTTATTCTTGGCTTTTGTAGTTTCCTAGTTATAGTTTGATTTTTATTTAGGATTGTTCTCTTTTTCATCCTTTTCAACAATCTTAACTTTAATGTAAACTTTCCTCTTTTAGGATTTCCACTTAAGTCCTTCTACTTTTGATTAATTATTTAAAGGTCCTCCATCTTTTAGGTATTTGCAAAACAGTCCTCCAACTTTTAAATATTTGCAATTTAGTCCCTCAACTTTTATATATTTGCAATTTAGTGCTTCAACTTTTAAATATTTGTAAACTAGTTCTTCAACTTTTAGATAATTACCAATTAGTCCCTTGACTTTCAATTAATGACAGAATGGTCCTTCTGCAGTTTTAAACTTTACAATTTAATCCTTCAGTTAAGTTCTCCACCAAATCCCTGACTGCACAGTTAGAATTTTAACGGTTTCAGCTTATAACTATTCAGTTTAGCCCTTTTTCAGTTGGAAACTTAATTGTAATCATTTAAACTAACTCAAAAGCTTAACGAATTTAACAAAATATAACCCAATAACCCTAAGGCCATTCGACCGACCCTAATGTGCCCTAAACATCATTTTTTTGTTCCTCCTTTTCATCCAAGAATAATTAACATAATAGTTTTAATTCATCTCAATAACATAATTAGGGTTTTTACACTTAATACTTTGAATTTTCATAGTCTTACTATCCAAGCATTAAGATTCAACATTAGGTTATATTTTCAATCATTAAACCTAGATTTTTCCCATCACTATAATCATCTATCAATTCATTTAACCTCAAAATATCACATTTAAAAGATTACAACAATCATCCTAGAACAATAAACTTTTAATTCTTATAAAAATCATAACTAATTCCCTAATGCTTCGAATTGAATGAAACGAACGATGGAAGTTAGGGTTTGACATTACCTTAATTTTGGTGAAGAAAGATTGCCCAAAAGAACCAACACACGGCTGCTCCTCCTCCCCAACAGTTCCGGCCGCCGCCTAGCTAGGGTTTTTGAGTTTTTTTTTTCTTTTGCTTTGGTAATTGCTGAAAATTATGAGAAATTTTTAGGAAGGTTTGGTATTTAAATGTAGGTATTAACCTCCTTGGGCTTTCTTTTGCACAAGCCCAAAACCTAGCCCACTTGCTTTAACTCATTCCATTTAACTTTTAATAGCCCATTTATTAGAAGTCAATTAATAAAAAAATTAATTTCATTAATTAATTTTTCCTAATAAAATAATTAATTTAAAAGTCCAAAAATTTTTTGGGTTCTTACAATATATGCATAGTTACGACCTAGAACATGTAGCAGCAACATATTAGAAGGTGTCTAATAAAATATTGGCTTAGCAATTGCCCCCGGACGTAGTTCATGTGTTGAATGAACCGGGTAAACAATTCTCGTGTTCTTGTGTGTGATTCTTCCATTATTGTGCTTGTGGGTTTGTTGATCTTTGTCTAGATTGCAACGGGGTACCACTAAATTCCCAACACTACCCTCTGTAACTAACTGAGGAAGACAGAGTTATACTGAACAACGTGCAAAAGATAATTGAGTTTTTGACTGCTGGAAGTTTGGGACAAAGATCATCAAATCTGGTACATAAATATCAGTTTAGCAAGGCTCAGATTGTCTCACAAATACTAATTTGAGTTTCAATCCATTTTGTTTGATGAAGTAAGCTCAGTTATGGACATCAATATGATGCATATCTAATTTAGTGTCTGGAATTATGCGGCAAAGTAGATTCTTAACTTTACTCAGTTTATGAACTGACCTGTACCTTTTACTCTTCCTTCTTGTTTCAAACTTCTTAAGATTTAAATGTTTGATTTAAAATTCATCTGTTTGATTGATATAGGTAATTATATGTCTAATAAAAATTCCTCCAGCCGTCCCAATATAAGTGTCCCTCATTCCTTTTGCGTATGTCCCAAATAAGTGTCCCCTTTTGAAACTTTCCTTTGTCATAGAAAGTTTACATTTTACATGGGATGGAAGTCCATGCTTGCTCGTTAAAGGTAAATTTGCATGTGGTCATTTACTTCATGATATGTGATTAGCTCATTTATTAATTGAACAGTATACTTATTTAAAACCATATGCGTTGAATATGGTAATGTTTCCATGACCAGGACCAGGACTTGAAGCGTTGGACTCTTCTCTAACACATTTCTGAGACAAACAGGCCATGATAGGATAGTGGTACCAATGGTGAGTTAGTCCCGAAGGTACTACCATCTTTTGAATCACATGTTATTTTATTTTTAAGCAAGATCAGATTGCGTTAATTACATATATCCATGACACTTTGAGAAATCAATATTGTGTGTTCATGTTGCCACTAATGACACATCCTTCCACTCTCTAGATGCAGCGTTAAATTTGAACTTCTCTTTAGATTTTAAAGAGTATCAGAAAAGAAAAGGAGTTATGCTAGGATGAGGATACTAGCTTATCATTTGACCACCAACTTATCCTTTTTCTCATCTGCATTGCATAATATTTGAAACCTTTGTGTTCATCATTACTTACTCCTTTATTTTAACTTTACAACTAACATCCTACTATAGCTTGTGTTATGTTTTTTTGCATGTGCATATCCTTTGTGTTATATGACGTAGAATTTATAAAGAATAAGGGCAAAATCCAGCCTTAGTCTCAAGGGGCATGATATATTTGATCATGTTAACTTCTCTTGAGCCTGCTACTCATAAACACATGCCAACAAATTGCAAGAAACCTAAATTGTTGCTGATCAAGGGTGCGCTTAGTGTTTCTTCAAATGGGTTATCTTCTTCTGAAGCAATGCAACAGGTAAAATGAGAAAGCACCCATTATCTGTTAAATAGCAAGTATCACTTACTCTTGCCATTTGTTATCTGCTAAAAATTAATACATGCTAATTTCTGAAGGATCAATGTGATTCTATACATGATTCTATCATTGGAATGATAGGGAAGTGCCGTCCAGATGTTGTTCTAGTGGAGAAAACTGTTTCCCGGGATATTCAAGAGTATTCTTCAAAAAAAGATTACACTGGTCCTGGAAATGAAACTTCATCGCTTAGAGAGAGTTGCTCGATGGACAGGCTCACCAATCCTGTCCTCGGATGAATTGAATGACCAAAAGCTTAGACATTGTGATTCTTTTCATTTTGAAAGAATGGATGAGGAACTTGCTGTTATTCCGGAAGGTGGAAAGATGCCAAGTAAAACTTTGATGTTTCTTGAGGGGTGCCCCAAACGTTTGGGTTGTACGGTACGTTTCTATAGCTTCCTCATGTTATTAACATTGGTACATGGTTGTAGACTTGTAGTCCACTGATGTTTTTCTTCCCCCCCCCCCCTCCTCTTTAATTAGATAACAAGAAAAAGCCAGTTATTGCTTCAATCGCTCAATCTTTTAAGATTACATTTAGCTTGCGAAATCTTGTGGAATGTGGAAAAATTGGTTCATATGTTTTGACATGTTGCTAAACCAAAATAATAGAACCCCAATGATTCAGTAGTTCTTGTTTGCTATATATTGCGACTATGTTTGTAGGTCAGTGCTAGCTGAAATGATTACAATCCTAGTCAGATGAAAGGCGTCTTTATAGAAATTAATGACATGGAAGTTTGAAAATGGCCGAATGGCTCATTAAGAAACCAGACCGGCTTTTGGGTTTGAGCCAAGGACCCAAAAACCCAATTTCCAAATCATTAACCCATTTAAACCTATTTGAGATAAAAATCCCAAATAAATCCACAGTTAACGGGGAGTGAGCGTCTGTTAGTTTCCTAAAAACTCGCCGTAATCTCCCGTAATCACAAAATCAAAAAATCAAAATCTCATATGAGCCGGCAATTGATTGGAAGGAAAATCCGGCGACGTTGGAGACCTGAAGGCGACCGGAGCCGGCAAAAATGGCCGCCGCTGCAGCCCGCCCTCTCGTCACCGTCCAACTTTTGGAATCAGACATGGCCACAGACGGCGCCTCCCTCCCTTTACCTGACGTGATGAAAGCCTCGATTCAATTTTGCTTGAGTTATCTTTTTTTTTTTTTTTTTTTTTTTTTGTTTCTGATGTTGTTTAAAGACATCTAGTGGTATTACATGGAGTGTCAAATCACCGGAGTTATTTCATTTAGCTTGAGTACTTCTATCCTAAAAAAATAAAAAATAATTGATGTTTAATTATGAAAGAAGAAGAAGCAGAGATTGTGTGTATAGGCTATTTGCTAATTGTGTGCAGATCTCCCTCTTTTAAGAATATGATTTGAGATCCTAACAAAAACAAGTGGATCTGTAATTTACTAACTATGAATATTCAAATTTGTTTTTAATCAGGAATTTGGATACAGTCGCTCTGTCTCCATTTTTTTTCTTTTCAAATCTGCTCTTTTTCGAAAATTCGATTGGGAACGGAGGGATTTACAACATGAGATTGATCAGTTGTGATGTAGGGGTTTGCTGTTGTTACTAGACACCGTCTCAATTTTATTTACTTTTCATCAATTTCTTTGTTACTCATCTCGACCCGTCTTTGTAAATCAAGTTGCAGGTCCTATATCACTTGCTATATAACCATTCAAATCTATAAGCCCTTTAATTGGTCCTATAGCAATTGGTATAGGACCTGACAACATCATATATAAAGCTATAAGTCCTTTAATTGTTCCTATAGCAATGGGTATAGGACCTGCCAACATAATATACAAAGCTATAAGCCCTTTAATTGATCCTATAGCAATTGTTATAGGATCTGTCAATATCATATACAAAGCTATAAGACCTTTGAATGGTCCTATAGCAATTGGTATAGGACCTGTCAATATCATATACAAAGCTATAAGCCCTTTAATTGGTTCTGTAGCAACTGGTATAGGACCTAGCAACATCATATACAAAGCAATAAGACCTTTGAATGGTCCCATAGCAATTGGTATAGGAACTGTCAATATCATATACAAAGCTATAAGCCACTTAATTGGTTTTATAGCAATTGGTATAGGACCTGACAACATCATATACAAAGCTATAAGCCTCTTAGTTGGTCCTATAGCAACTGGTATAGGACCTGGCAACATCATATACAAAGCTATAAGCCCTTTAATTGGTCCTATAGCAACATCATATACTTGTATATTTGTTAAATGTTGGTTAAATATATTCCAAATATTTTTAAGGTCTCATAGTGGGTTTTTTGTTTGTGGTAGACGAAAAATAATATACCAATTAGTATAGGACCAATTAAAGGGCTAATAGCTATAAGACCTTTGAATGGTCCTATAGCAAATGCTATAGGACCTTTCAAAGGCATTATTGCTTTGTATATGATGTTGGGAGGTCCTATATCAATTGCTATAGGACCAATTAAAGGGCTAATAGCTATGTATATGATGTTGGCAGGTCCTATACCAATTAGTATAAGACCAATTAAAGGCTAATAGCTATTTATATGAAGTTGGCAGGTCCTATACCAATTGCTATAGGACCAATTAAATGTCTTAGTTATGTATGATGTTGGCAGGTCCTATACTAAAATTATGTTTTTTTTAAAGAAAATTCACTAGAAAATCAGAACAATAAACACATCACAACCTGTGCATGTTACAATAACTTTTATACAAACACAGAGGAATCCAAAACCAAAAATCAGGCAAAATGATGTATTAAAGAATCAAAAAAAGCATAATTTATTGAAACCACACAAATCAAATTCAGTAACCATGTCTATGCCCCAAAATTGTCTTCTCCCTCCTCCCCTGTTTTCTCCATTAATGGCATTAGTCTGGATTTGTAGGTTGACAGAGATAAAGTCGGCGGGATAGGTATTGTTGGCGTGGATGCCGCCGACTTTGGCGGCAGCGAGGATGACGTATTGTGGCTTCTCTAAGGCGAAGAAGGTTTTAACGGCGGATTGATTGGTGAGATCTAGTTCGGCGTGTGAACGGAGGACGAGGTTGGTGAAGCCTAGGGTTTGGAGCTTGCGGACTATGGCGGATCCGACTAATCCACGGTGTCCGGCGACAAAGATCTTACCGGATTTGTCCAATTTGAAGGCCTCCGCTGAAATTGAATCGGTTGATTATTTTATGCGTCCAATTTCAAGTTAAAAGCTTCAATCGCGAGAACAGATGTTAACGGCGCCGTCAATGTCTTTGTCCGGTATATAGCATTTTGGGGTTTAAAGGGATTTTGATTTGAAATATAAAAGGGAGTTGTCTTTTTTAATTTGGACTGGGTTTTTTTGGGTTATGATTTGAAAAATGTGGGTAAAGAGGAATTTTTCCTTTCAGAAACTTTTGTAAACGTATCTAATCATAAAATAATACCCGCAAATACAAGACACAAATTTGCAACAATTAAACCTCACAAGTTTTTTTTTTTTTCAGAAACTTTTGTAAACGTATCTAATCATAAAATAATACCCGCAAATACAAGACACAAATTTTGCAGCAATTAAACCTCACTAATAACAAATAACAATTAAGGTAATGAAGAACTAAAGAAGTTCAAGTCAGTTAATGTCCCTTCAATTAGGGTTTTACGGCGGATAGTAAATCGCATTCGATTGGCACTGTTATTAAAAATCTTCATGATTGCGTCTCTGAACCTGTCATCCATGGTTACAACTGATTGGTTTACGGCGGGTGGAGGTGGAGGTTTTGAAAGTATAAAGCAAATGCGGGGTCGGGTTAACTGTCGTGGTTTAAGTGTAGGGTTTATGGAGGGGGTTTCGGATTGAGGTTGTACCGGCGACTCCATGATTTTCGGGATTGGGAATCTGTTAGAACATTAGGAGAGTTTGAAATGTATGATGGCCTGTTGGGCCATTCTATTCTTGTGAGTAGACCATTGTTATAAATCTCGTCCCGCTCGGTACGTCCCGTACCAGTGAAAAAACGGTGTAGAACAGGATATATACCGTCTCAATCTAGAACCGTTCTGTACCGGATCGAACCGGCTGAACCGCCCAAACCGATAAAAATCGGTCGAGATGGATATCCCGGCTGGGACGCATTTTTTTTTATAGATATGGACCCAAATGATTTTTTTTTTTATCTTTAGGGTGTTTATTGTAAATATTTGCTATAAATTCTAAATCTTTTTGATATCATTTTAACAATTATAAGCTTATGAAGATATTTTGCAACATTGGAATGATTTTTTTATGTCATTTTAACAATTGTACCAGATTTTTATCTGGTTTTTGATTGTTGAAGTTTATTTAGCGATTATGTGTCACAAAGTTTGACAGTTAAATTATGTTTAATGTTTAATTTTTATTATAATTAGATTACATTTATGTTGGTTAAATTATTATTTATTAGAGAAAATTATGCTGTGTTATGTTTTCGTTAACATATACTGGGAATATAATTATAAGAAAAAATACAGAAAAAATGCGATAAACCCGGTACGATGCATCGGTGAGTTTCGGTATTGGTATGTCCCGTCCCAATGGCAAAATCGGTGCGCTGACTGGAACGGGATTTATAGCTATGGGTAATACACATATTTCAAATGAACCTATAATTAACAACAACAACAAAAAACACATCAACATAATAAGCACACAAACATTAAAATTTGACAAAAACTAAAAGACCATGGGACTATGTGGAAGTGGGTTCATTCAAATGCACAGGCACATTTATAATATCATCACACTGCAATTCAACTTGGTGCTTGTAGAAGACTACTGCAGAATGGTTATAAATTATAATCATGCACCAATCCAAATTCACCATTATCACCACCCAAATACACCTTACTCCGGCTCCTGCAACAAAATCTCCACCCTCATACCCTTCCCTCACCAAAATCGACTCTATACCCTCTCTTTCTTCATCTTCAACCCCTTAATCACCATTAACACTCAAGCTTTCTCTCTCTACCCCAATCCTATTTTCTACCCAATTTCTCTCAAATTTCTTCGAAGTAACACACAAAACACCCTCTTGCCCTAATTTTGACCCACATTCCTCAATGTTAGCCTTCAATCCCTCCAAAATCCGATGGGAGTGAGCAACCCATAAAGTTTAATTCATACCCAATAACGTTGGATCACTCAAATCCTTAATTTCTTGAAAATACCCAAAAAAATCCCAGTTCATTGATCTCTACAAATCATGCAAACACTCAGATGTGTGAAGAAATCAAGGATTTTGTTGTGCCCATTCACCAATGACGCCTCTTACTTTGTTTACTTCTCCACCGCCGACTCCTCCCCCGTCAATTCACCTTCAAATCCATTTTTATTTTCGTCTCATACTACACAAGTTGTCAATTTGAAGACCGAAGATGTTGTTCTTTCGTTTAGGAAATGGTTTAAGGCTCGTAGAGATCCTTTGTTTGATCAACTTTTTGAGATTTTAGCTTCTTAGGGAGAGGATGATGATTTAACGCGACGTTAGGCTGCTGATTTTGCTTTGTCTCGGCTCGGCCTCCGCCTAACTGAAGCCCTAGTTCTTGATGTTTTGGGTTGTGGGAATGATGTGCTGTCGTGTTTGAAATTTTTCGATTGGACAGGGCGGCAACCTGGGTTTTTTCATACCCGAGCTACTTATAATGCCATCTTCAAGATCTTGTCCAAAGCAAAGTTGATGTCTTTAAAGCTTGATTTCTTGGAAAGTTATGATAATAATGGAATGTGTTATCGGAAGGGGAGATTTTACATTATATTGGTTATGAGTTAAGCTGTTGCTGGGAAACCTGAGGGTGCACTCAACCTGTATGGTAAAATGCGGTTTCAGGGTATTGACTTAGATGGATTTTCTTATCATATGCTTTTGAGTGCTTTGGTGAAAGAGAGATGTTTTTATGTTGTGGATACTATTGCGAAATAAATTAGGTTTCAGGGGTTTGAGAATGAGGTGACTCATTCAATATTGGTCAAGAGGTTTTGTAAGCGGGGTGCATTGGACAAGACCGCCGTAAATAACTAGATTACATTTCTGTTAGTTAAGTTATTGTTTATTAGTGAAAATTATGTTGTGTTATGTTTTTGTTAACATATACTAGAGATATAATTATAAGAAAAAATACAAAAAAAGTGTGGTAAATCCGGTACGGTGCACCGGTGAGTTCCGGTACTGGTACGTCCCGTCCCAATGGCAAAACCGGTGCACTGACTAGGACGGGATTTAGAACTATGGGTAATACACATATTTCAAATGAACCTATAATTAACAAAAAAAACACACCAACATAATAAGCACACAAACACTAAAAATTGATCAAATAAGCAATTTTAGCAATCGGGTAACATGGATATTTATCTGTAAAAATAATTTCAGCATCAAATCAATGCTCTGCAATAAAAAAAAAACAGGATTTTTTTCCTGTAGAAATCTGCATAACATAATTGCATAATGGGGCGCAAGAATTGAACATACCGCAGCATAAGGAGGGAGATCAGGAGTGTGAAAGTCGGCAAGAAAATCAGTTAATGTCCCTTCAATTAGGGTTTTATGGTGGCCAGTAAATCGCATTCGATTGGCAGTGTTATTAGCAATCTTCATGATTGCGTCTCTGAACCTGTCCTCCATGGTTACAACTGGTTGGTTTACGGCGGGAGGAGGTTTTGAAAGTATAAAGCGAATGCGGGATCGGGTTAACTGTCGTGTTTTAAGAGTAGGGTTTATGGTGGGGTTTCGGATTGAGGTTGTACCGGCGACTCCATGAATTTCGGGATTGGGACTCTGTTAGAACATTAGGAGAGTTTGAAATGTATGATGGCCTGTTGGGCCATTCTAATCTTGTGAGTAGACCAAATTTATAAATCTCGTCCCGCCCGATTCGTCCCTGTCGATACATCCCGTACCAATGAAAAAATCGGTGCACAACGGGATATATACCGTCTCAATCTAGAAACCGTTCTGTACCAGATCGAACCGGCTGAACCGCCCCAAACCGGTAAAAATCGGTCGAGATGGATATCCCGGTTGGGACGCATTTTTTTTTATAGATATGGACCCAAATGATTTTTTTTTGAATCTTTAGGGTGTTTATTGTAAATATTTGCTATAAACCCTAAATCTTTTTTATATCATTTTAACAATTATAAGCTTATGAAGATATTTAGCAACATTGAAATAAATTTTTTATGTCATTTTAACAATTGTACCAGATTTTTATCTGATTTTTGATTGTTGGAGTTTATTTAGCTATTATGTGTTACAAAATTTGACAGTTAAATTATGTTTAATGTTTAATTTTTATTATAATTAGATTACATTTATGTTGGTTAAGTTATTGTTTATTAGTGAAAATTATGTTGTGTTATGTTCTTGTTAACATATACTAGGGATATAATTATAAGAAAAAATACAGAAAAAGAGCGGTAAACTCGGTACGGTGCACCGGTGCGTTCCGAAACCGGTACGTCCCCTCCCAATGGCAAAATCGGTGCGCTGACTGAGACGGGATTTATAACTATGGGTAATACACATATTTCAAATGAACCTATAATTAACAAAAAAAAAAAAAAACACCAACATAATAAGCACACAAACACTAAAATTTGACAAAAACCAAAAGACCATGGGATTATGTGGAAGTAGGTTCATTCAAATGCACAAACACATTTATAATATCATCTCACCGCAGTTCAACTTGGTGCTTGTAGAAGACTACTGCAGAATGGTTATAAATTATAATCATGCAGGTGTTGTGATGTAGTTTTTGCGTGGAGGTCAGATTGTCCTTTTATTGCCTATTTTGGTACAAACAAGATTGCATATGTCTATTTCTTGACTTTCTCATGAGGTGCTGCACACAACGTTCTCTTACATAACCCAAAACATCTAGAACTAGGGCTTCAGTTAGGTGAAGGCCGAGTCGAGACAAAGCCAAATCAACAGCCTGACGTCGCGTCAAATCATCGTCCTCTCCCTGAGAAGCTAAAATCTTAAAAATTCGATCGAAGAATGGATCTCCACGAGCCTTAAACCATTCCCTAAACGAAAGAACAACATCTTCGATCTTCAAATTGACAGCTTGTGTAGTATGAGACAAAAATAAAATTGGATTTGAAGGTGAATTGACGATGGCAGAGACGGCGGTGGTGGAGTAAACAAAGTAAGAGGCGTCATTGTTGAATGGACATAACAAAACCCTTGATTTCTTCACACATTCGATTGTTTGCATGATTTGTAGAGATCAATGAACTGGGATTTTTCTGGGTATTTTCAAGAAATCAAGGATTTGAGTGATCCAACGTTATTGGGTATGAATTAAACCTTATGGGTTGCTCACTCCCATCGAATGTCCATTGAAATGAGGAGTGAACAGAGAGTAGCAGTGGCATTAAGAGTAGCAGAAGCTTCCGCAGTGGGCAGCGAATAGACGGCGGGGATTGTGGATACGATACCGGCAGGGGTTTTGGTTTCCAATTCTGGTTTGTACTAGTACATTTCAGGAGCCTAACACCCAAATGCCCAAATTTGCATTGGTCATGGTTTTGTAATTATTTATTTATTTATTTTTACTTCAAATTTTATTTAAAAAAACAACATTTCTTCTGGGCATTTAGAGAGGAGAACAAGACATTCAGTCTTGAATGCTATGAAGAACTTGTTATGGCTTTTTGCGCATAACAGAGATATCACACAAGTGTATCCAAGCCGAGATAACCCCAAACCAGCCGCCTGCCGCCGAGTCAAATCATCATCCTCTCCCTGAGAAGCTATGATTTCAAAAAATCGATCAAACAATGGATTCCCACAAGCCTTAAACCATTCTCTAAATGAAAATATTACATCTTCGCTCTTCAAATTCTCACCATATGCGTACGGACGTGAATCATGAGACGAACGCAGGAAAGGGTTTGAAGGGGAATTGACGTTGGCAGCGACGTCGACGGTGATGGAGTAAAGGAAGGAGGAGGTGTCATTGGTAAATGGTCATAAAAAAATCCTTGTTTTCTTCACACATTTGAATGTTTGCATAATTTGTAGAGATCAATGAACTGAGATTTTCTGGGTATTGTGAATAAATTAGGAATTAGAGTGATTCTACCTTAATGTGTTTGAATTGTACCTTCTGTTGTCCATTGAATTGAAGAGTGAGATGAGAGTATCAGCAGTGGCACCGGCTGCAGTTGCCAGAGTAGGCAACAAATAGACAGACCCATCGCAATAATTTTTGAGGCCCCGTGCTAATATAAATAATGGATCCTTAATATATATAAAAATACACAATATATATATATATATATATATATATATAGATATATATATATATAGATAGATAGATAGATAGATAGATAGATAGATAGATAGATAGGTAGGTACTTTAAAAAATATTTTATATTGATCATAAGTTTTTAATACAACTTAAATATTTTATTCAAAAAAAAACATCCTTCGGGCACTCTTTGAAGCAAAATCATCAATCAATTCTTCGTATTCTACACTTTTCAAGAGCTCATTCTCAATCGCTATCATCGCTAATTGTCACAGGTATCGTCGAATTTTCAGCAAACAAACGCACCCGCGCGACTTGCACTCAGCCCAAGTACAACAACCTTCTTCAATTTCGTTTTATGCAACAAGGCCATAACAAATTACAGTTAGGCATCTATAATTAAACGTACAAGACAACACAAAAATTACAGGAACACTTCTCAGCCTTTATTGCTCAACAATACAAGAATTACAAGAGATTTAGGCTAGAGCCACTACAATGCCTATATATCTCAAATGTGTGTGTGTTGTATTACAATGCACTCTCTTTCGTGTGTGTAATCTGTGTTTACTGCACTAAATTACAACCAGGCAAAGGCTAGAAATTGTTTGTTACAATAGTTTCTTAATCCTAGTCAAAGGATGAACAATGAGGCGGAAATTGACAAACATTAAAATGGGGCGAAAATTGATAACATTAAATTGGGGAATAAATTATCTCGCAATCTCTCATTATAATCTAACTTAGTGTTGAGCCAAGCTTGAGTAGTTTAAATTAACTGACTTGAACTTCTTTAGTTCTTCATTACCTTAATTGTTATCTATAACTATATAATGAGGCAAGTGCAAGAGCAATTTTCCCGCTCAAAATAAGGGCAGTCAAGTAATTTCATGTCCAGTCATATTTGTAATTAAAATGCCATAAAATGGTATTTTGATATTGTGCATGTTCTCGAAAATAACCCTAATAAATAACTAATTCCTTTAATATTCTGTTTCAACGATTTCTTCCCAATCCTCTTCTCCCTCTCCGTCGCTCCCTCTTCCTCAAAAATATCCACGCCCTCTGCTACATACGCTGCAGCCGTCGTCGCCTCCGCCTCACGGCCTCAGTCTTCCGCCTTGATTGATGCCGCCCACCGCAGAGAGAAAGACATGTTGCTGGGTAAGCAGTCTCAGTTCAATTTTACTGCTATCAATTTAGGTTTAGCCATAGCAAATCCGATGTCTTCATCATATCTTGTGGGTATTCTTTTAATAGTTTTTAGCCCCATGTATCACTCATTTCAAGTTCTTCACTGTTGTTGATTTGGGATTTAGACAAATCTGTTCGTTCTGATGTGTTTTTTTTTCAATTGTTTATCAGGGTGTGTTGATTAGTCACAGTGAATGTTGATTTCTTAGTTAAATTTAAAAGACACATATTTTTGTTAGTTTTGTTACTCAACAAACACTAAAATCTGGGTTATTTTCTTTTTGTATTTCTAATTATATTGATTTCAAATTTCATTTTTCTTGCTGCAGGACTCTCTAAGTGTGGGTCATTTTTTCCTCACAGTGAATGTTAATTTATTAGTAAAATGAAATAAACACACAAACTATTGTTAGTTTTGTTACTCAGTAAACACTAAAATATGCGTTATATTTTCTTTGGTGGTTCTAATTATCTTGATTTCGGATTTCATATTTTTTCTGAAGTACTCTTTAATTGTGGGTTGATTCGAGTCTCTAGTGGTTCTGGATTCAAAATGGGCACAGAAACACAGAGCAGGAACAATCTTCTTCGATGGCTTCAGGTCTGTACCTCTCTTTATCTCTATCCATTGACAATATTTGGGAGTCTCTGTCTCCATTGATTACGCTTTCATGGTGTATTTCCAGATATTATAGGTTGGTGTGTAGGCTCAAAGATATGGTGATAATGAAAGGTGACAAGGAGTTTGTTGGTACCCTCGGGGGCTAACATGGTCCTCATAGACATCACTGAGTTGTAAGTTTCACCTACACCCTCCCTTTCTCTCTTATACACACCCAAGTCACTAATCACCACTATAATTAGTCTATAAATTACTTAGGGTTTAGTTAATTTGCTCTCTTTTTGGTAATCACTTCGGTTATTAAGTTTTATAACTTGCAGATTTTATATCCTTCTCTTTGGAGTTTAGTATTCCACAAAGAATGGCAGCGTATTAAGAGATAATGAATGTTGCTGTAATGCCCTTATTTTGCTGAAAGGGGCCAAGGTTATTATAGAGGAAAAAATTGTGTTAACATCAGGATTCGATTCTAATAGGTTCAATACTATGATATACTGCAATTGTTCTCCTCCAGCACATGAAGAAGAAATGACACTTCCTTTGGGCTGGAGGCATACTTCATTCGGGCATTTGGACCATTTTATCTTAAATAGGAAATTAAGCATTTGATTGAATTCTTTATATTGTTTCGGTGGTTGAAATATTATCTTAAACATAAAAATGTATAATGATATTATATTTCCTAGGTTACCTTTCCAATGTAGAAAGTGGATAATTCTTGGGTCAGAGCATTGACTAGGGTGTAGTCTAAAGAGTACCTATTATGAAAGTTCTATGTTTCCACAAGGGTTGGAGTATTTGCTATAAGTTAGATTTGAAACTTCAAAATGTTAATTAGTGGATTAGTAAGGTGGAAATGTTAATACGTGTCCCGATTGCCAGGTCTTAGCAGCCCACTTACCTTAGAATTGGTGCTTGATGTCGAGGATTCACTTGAATTTTGTAGGTGGACTAGACATTTCCTTCATATTCCCACTTTCAGTATTATTCTTAAGTTCAAATCATAGTCCATCCGTAAGTTTCACAAAGCAGCTCTGTTTATAAGCTCCATCCCTGGTGCCATATAGCTATAGCTACTGAAGACGCATACCAAAAGTTAATGCCACCTTAATCTATTTTACAAGTTCTTTTTTCTGATCTAAGCCTATCAAAGCCATCTCAACTACAAGATGGATTTTTTTTAAATGGATCCCATTGATTTGATAGCATTAGATGATAACTTTAGGGCATAAAAGGAATGTTTCATGAGTTGATATACTCTCTTAAACCCAGCTAACAGTCAACAGGTGACAAACCTTGGGATGGGCATCGTTTTAGGCCACACCGGTGGTATTTAGTGTTTTAATTCTGTCTTTTAGATTTTGAGTCTATATGAGTCTTTTCTTAGTTGTTGCAAATGGTTATTGTACCTTTTATTCTTCTGATCTTACTTATTTATATCACTATTCATGTCAATTTCTATATGTTGGCAGACGGCTTTTGTTTTTGTTTGTTAGATGTTATCATGTAGCTGATGGTGAAGGATTTTGTCAATATAATTGAATGGACTTCTGAATATTCTTTCTTCCTCCTTCAGGTCTGATTTCCCTCGACTGTCAGGCCAGGGCAGTTGGGGAAAGAATAATACCCCTGGAAAAGGAACTATTGGTGGCTCATCGAGTCGACAGAAGTCCACGGGTGGCGGACATGCTGAACATTCGCTTTCCTCCTCTCCTGCCTTGAAGGGGAAAAGAGATGTATTGGCTAAGCATTCAGGTGAAGCATCCTTTTTGCCTGGCTTTCTACTCCCCCCCCTCCCTTCTTTTCTCCCTTATGGAATCACAATATGACCTTCCTATCCTACTGTTGCAGAGGTGAGTGACTTCAGAGCTTGGTGTGAAAGTGAGTGTGTCAGGCTTATTGGGAATAAAGGTATTGTGTTGTACAACAATGCTGCTTGGTTTTCCTTTAGTATTAAGGGTGAAAATTATGTCTTTCTTTCTTTTCACCTTCTGGTATCAGGGCAAAATGATTTGGAGTGGAGATAGTAAGTTCTTGAATTTGATGTTGTGCCAACAATTTTAAGCATGCCTTACTATATTACAGCATTAAAATGGATTCGTATTGACTCTGAGTTTTGGTGATTCAAATTAATTTTCTAATCACTTTCTTAATGTTGACTAGTGATTTCAGTTTCCAGAATAATTCATGGCAAATGTGTGATTATCAGTTAAAACAAAATTGGTTCTAGACCATCCATTCGAAAATGGAAGTTTTCGGTGAATTTAATGGTGTTACTTTGCTCTTATACTGTTAAAATTCGTCAATCGTTCCATATTTCCATGTCTATGTAAATATTTTTCATGGCCCTATGGTTGACAATACTGCTGATGAAGTTTCTGGTCTGGTGGATATTGGAGCTAATGCAATTCATTTTCGTTGAACAGATAAGTCGGTATTTCTCTGATCCCCAATACTATTTCCAAGTCAATGACCATTATGTGAGAAACAAAATGAAGGTTGTTCTTTTTCCATTCCTGCACAGGGTAAGCCATACTCCACTCACACACACATCCATGTGTCTTTGTATAACATGTTGTATATATTTGACAGATTTAGCCCAGAAGCTCTGAACTAGTTATTTGGCAAGGGACTGGTTGGTTGGTTTTTACAAGTTTCATTGTTGAAGATGTCATTATTTTCATTGGGTAGTGGAGAAGCACCATTACTGGACATAGTAGCATATTTCGGATACACTTTTACGGGTCTTTGCCTTGCTGTTCTTGGGAAGATATTTTGGAGCTACTCTTACTACTTTTTGTTGCCGTCCACGTGCTTATGCATGGGAATCTTCTTGGTGAAAACAATGAAGAGAGTTTTGTTTGCGGAAGTGAGGACTTGTGACTCAAGCAGGCATCATTATCTCTTGCTCTTCATTGCTTTAGCTCAGTTTCCCCTCTTCATTTGGCTTGGCAATATCAGTGTCAATTGGCTTTTTTAAACCGCTTATCAAGCCATTTTATGCTCTAGCTTGAGGCAGTTTTTATGTAGATTGCAGTTGCAGAAAGTATTATGGGATTTTTTTTTTTTTGTTGATTTAATTGTGTGCTAATTTGTTTTATACTGTATTATTTATATGGTCAAATATTTTAGTAGATCAGACTTTTTGATACAGAGTGCATTATTTATGAAATTGTGAATTTTTGTGTTCCTTTTTCGTTAGAGATTGGGAACTAAAAACGGTGTCTTTAGTTGCTCAACCTAAAATTGTGCAAAAATAGGTGGAAATGGTGTTCACATTACTCCCTCTGAATTGGAAGACAGTCGTACTTTAATTTTAATGGTCTTGATTAATTTAGTGAGATATTTAATTTACAACATGTGACTTGGATTCTCATTTTTTTTTTCATAAAAAATATTTCTTTAAAAGAAATTAATTTAGTGATTTTTTTTTTCAAAATAGTAATATTAATTTAGTAAATTATTATATTAGTAAAAAATTTATTTTAGTCCTTTAAAATTTAAAATATTCATTTACTCCTTAGTAGCATTAATTTCAATTAAATCCACATGCACATGCTGATTTAACTGGAAAGTCTATCTTTTCCGTCAAAAGCTCCTTATTTGCTGGTCTTTCCTACATTCAAGCCCTTATTTGCGAGTTTTAAAACGGAAAGAAAAAAAAGAAACAAACCATTTCTTACGGACCCAAACTTTAGGCCTCATAGATCGCAGTTTTATGTTTATGGTTTCTTGACTTCATTGAACTTTCTTTTGCATCTGTACTTAACATTAGATATTTCAATATTTTTTTTAAGTTACAGTTGCATGCAGTTGCTTCTTTTCAGTTACAATTGCTTCTTTCCTCTAAGAATATGTAATCTACAAATGATGATATTGGGATCATTGAAGAGTCAATTTAATATTTATCCTTATATTTATATTGACTCTTTAATTTATGGCTCTGTTTTTTGTCAAAGTGTTATGGCCGTACGTTTTACGCACGGGTGTTACACTAGTTTGTTATTAATGAGGTTTAATTGTTGCAAATTTGTGTCTTGTATTTGCGGGTATTATTTTATAATTAAATACGTTTACAAAAGTTTCTGCAAAAAATAAAAAAAAAATAAAAAAGTTATTTACGGCGGCCTCAATGTTCGCCGTAATTGTATTTCCATATATACGGCGGAATTACATTCGCCGTAATTGTATTTCCATATATACGGCAACCCAGGTCACCACCGTATATGGTAAATACTAAATACAGGGAACTAAAAATACAGGGAAGTAAGTAAATTACCAAAATAACCTTTTATATACCTAATTTTTTTTTCCTCCTTCCCCTCCCTTCTTCTCTCTCGCTCTTCCCTCCTTTCTCCGATCGCCGCCGTCGTCACCATTCACCACCAATGCACAGATCGGACTCCTCGTCTAGCCGAGTCACATCCGACTTCCTCTTCTTCGACATTAGAATTGTTTGGTACAATTTACTGTTCTTGGGGGAAATTGAATGGAACCCTAATTGGTCCAATTGAAAGCCCTAAATTGGCTATCGCTGTCTTATTAAGAGCAAGGGGTCTGAATGCAGTTTCCTCCATGCATCATTAGCAAATTGAGGTTTCTCTTCAAATAAAGACCCAGGGACGGAAGGCTGTTGCTTTATCTCAACGCCATAACTATAACCTAATTCCAATCTAGGTTTCCGTCTTCGACCGCAATTACCCTCACAGCCCAGACTTCCGACCGACCCCAAGCCAATATATTTCCACGGATGCTGTTATTCACAATTGAAAAGGTGTATACTGATATGTCTCGTGTGAACTCACACGAGACACATCTCGTGTGAGTTCATACTAGATGAGTCTCGTATGAGTTCACACGAGATGTGTCTCGTGTGAGTTCACACGAGACTCATCTCGTATGAACTCACACGAGATGTGTCTCGTGTATACTTACACGAAACGGGCAAGGATATAATTGGAATATTTCGTTCTCTGTATATTTCGTTCCCTGTATTTAACTATATCCACCGTATATTTTAACGCAAAAAGCGAAATTTCCCAAATTTCATCAAAATTTCTAAACTCTAGGGCTTGATTTTCTCAACCTCTACTCCGTCCGACAGAGCTCTACGCCGCCGGTGACTAGTGAAGACGGAGCGCCGGTGAGCAGTGAAGACGGAGCCGCCGGTGACAAGTGAAGAACCCCATCTCATCTTAACGTCGCCCTCGTCATCTTCAGGTAATCAAAATTTTTACTCCTTGCTTTATGTTGAAATTTTAGGTTTTGTTCTAATTTTTGATGCATCGTTGGAGATATTGGTAGTGATTGGTTGTAATGGTGTTGGATGATGGCAGAGGGGGTGGCGATGGGGGAAGATTGAAATTTATAATTGTGGTGGCCAGTGGCCTCAGTAGTAACGATGGTGTAAAGGTTGTGGCTCTGTGATGGCTCTGTTAAAAAAATAAATATTTTGAGAGAAAAATAAATAATAATAATAATACACTAATATATATAAATTTAATCATCATCATAGAAGTGAATCTATTAAAATGTCATTAAAAAATAATAGGATTTTTTTATTTTAAATTTAAATTTAAATTTTAAGGGTGGAGAATGCGATTTTCAAAGAGGCTCTTTACATTTTTCATCAATTTCGTTAACTTCCATCCATCTTAATTAACAGTCATCCAGAAAATACCCATATGGCAACAAAATGTGAACTGTATGGAGGCAATAGTAAGCAAGTCATTGCAGTGTTTGGTTCTTCTTTCACTTTGCATAGCTTGCTACATGAAGTTTTCTAAGTTTTTTCTCCGCTAATGCTTATCTTTAATTTATAACTAGATTGACTCCCGTGCGATGCACGGGGCATTACTGTATATTCAAATGAAAAAAATTGAACTAAAAAAAATACAAAAAAAAATAATTCGTTTATACATTATGAAATAATTTCTTAAAGACTACATTGTTAATACATAAAAATTAGAAAACAATAAAATAGGAATAAAACAAAAATAATTAGAAATATGCATTTCTCTATATTCAATTCTATAATATTTGATCATTTAAAAAAGTAAATAAAACACACGAATCACATACGAAATAAGTTATTGAAATTAGTAAAGAAATGTGAAGATTGGAAATATAGTTAAAAAAAGATGATATTTTATTTCTTTTTGATAAACATAATTTTTTAAATAAAAACATAAGATTTGTTCATACCAAAAGAATAGTACAATTATCTAATAAAAATTAATGTCATTCTTTTTCAAATGAAAACTTTCCATTAAGTCATTCTCGTACATCTAAAAAATTATGGCATATTTATTTACATTAACTCATTATGAACATAATTATAATATTTATTTTCAAAGTAACTTATTTAATTTTTAGGAGAAAAATAAAAATCCTAAAAATACTAACAATTTCGTTTAATTAAAAGAAATTTCCCCAAACCACCCACTTCCTAATCAAACCCAACCCACTTCTTCCTCTCTCTCTTTTAAAATACAAATTTATACTACCGTTATTTCTTATAATATTGACATACACTTCAATCAAAATTTTAAAAATTATGACCATCTTTCCCGATATTCGTCTTTATAAATACACAATATTTTGAGACTAATAGAAACATCGACAAATTTATTAATACTTTATTTACTATGCGTCAAATAATTTTTTTTTAAAATAAATAAATTATTTGATAAATCGAACAAAATTAAACACAATAACCATATTACCCCATCTCACTTATTAAATAGAAACCAAAACCCACATTGATTACAAAAATCCAAATTCAACACCATTCCAAGTTCCAACCACTTTTATTTTATTTAATTTTATATTCTTTATTTGTATGATCAGTAAATTATTATTATTATTATTATTATTATTATTATTATTATTATTATTATTATTATTATTATTATTATTATTATTATTATTATTAGTATTATTATTATTATTATTATTATTCCCGATATTCGTCTTTATTAATACTTTATTTACTATGCTTCAATTTTTTTAAATAAAATAAATAAATTATTTGATGTATCGAACTAAAATAAACTCAATAACCATATTACCCCTTCCAACTCATTCTCCTACACCCCATCACTTTTATTTTATTTTATATTTATTTTTATAATTAGTAAAATTATTATTATTATCATTATCATTTATAATAAAAAAAACTTCACACTTAATTAATTTTGACTAAAAACATATTGAAAAATTAACAAATGATAATTAAGAAATTTATATTTAAATTTTTTTCTGTATCCATATCAAATGAAAATAGTCTCTATTTGAAGAGAAAAAGAAATTATGAATATTGGTGTAAAAAAATAATAAAAATAATAATTTATTATATAATATTTTAGGTAAAAGAAATGGGCGAAAAATAAAAAACATAAATCCAATCATCCAATAGGAGCATGCCAAGTGTCCAAACAAAAAAATAAAATAAAATCAGCTTCCTTCTTCACTTCCTTAAAGAATACATTGTCAGTACATGAAAATTAGAAAACAATAAAATAGGAATAAAACAAAAATCATAAGAAATATGCATATGTCTATATACAGTTATGTAGTATTTTATCATTTAAAAAAGTAAATAAAACACACGAACATGTTTATCACATACGAAGTAAGTGATTGAAATTAGTAAAAAAAGGTGAAGATTATAAAAACAAAAGATTTGTTCATACCAAAAGAATAGTATAGTTATCTAATAAAATTTAATATCATTCTTTTTCAAATTTATAAATACTTTATTTAATATGTTTCAAATATTTTTTTTAAAAAAAAATTAAATAAATTATTTGATATATCGAACTAAAATAAATACAATAACTATATTACCCTATCTCACTTACTCCCGCGCGATGCAGAGGGCGTTACTTTTAAAATAGAAGATCAACATTGGGTAAATATCTACCTTGAATTTTATAAATATTCACAGCGTAAGATTAAAACAACAATACAAATATAGTAAAATGTAAAATATATTATCGTACAATTTAAATTATTTATTACAGAAAATTATAGATATCGAACTCAATAACCATATTATCCCATCCCACTTATTAAATTAAAACCCAAACCCACATTTATCACACTCCCATATATATATATATATATATATATATATATATATATATATATATATATATATATAATCGAAAAATTAGGAAAGGATAATTAACAAATTTATATTTAAAAAAGAAGTTTTTTTTCTTTGTCCAAATCAAATGAAAGAAGTTGCTATTTAAAGAGAAAAAATATTATGATTTTTGGTGTAAAAAAAATAAAAATAAATAGATTTTAAAAAGAGGATTTTTTTTACTATAATTTATAATTAAAAAATTTACTTGACACCTCATTAAATTTCACTAAAAAGAAATGAAAAAATTAGTAAAGGATAATTAATAAATTTGTATTTAAAAAAGTGGATTTTTTTTTTTGTCCAAATCAAATGAAAGAAGTATCATTTTAAAGAGGGAAAAAAATTATGAATTTTGGTGAAAAAAAAAAATTAGAAAAAAATAATTTAATATATAAAAATTGAGGTCAAAGAAATGGGATAATTTTTTTTTTTTGAAATCCCTTCAACCAATCAAATGGTGCCACATGGCAAAATTTAAAAAAAAAAAAAAAAAGGAAATCGGCGTTGGACGTGCCATTGTCGGCGCGTGGCCTCCACGCGCCAAGGAAAATACGGAAATGCCCCTGTCCATGTTAGCGACATGTGTCCAAGTTTGCTAAAAAAAAAAAACAAAAAAAAAACCAACCAATCACATATTGCCACGTTGCCTTTCCACTTATTAATTGCATTTTTGCCACGTTTTGAAAAGATGAAAATGCCCCTCATATCCCCTTAAATTACCAAAAGCTTGTTATTATATATTTATAGATTACAGAGAGGAGGCAGGCAGAATCTTTCTCGTATCAGAGAGAAGTACCCTGATAGAATTCCTGTGAGATCTGCTTTGCCCTTTATAAAATGAAAAAGATGTAGTAAAATTGTTGTGAACTTGTGTATTTGGTTAGTGTTATTTCTAATGATTAAGTTCCATTTACAGGTGATTGTGGAGAAGGCTGAAAGGAGTGACATCCCTGACATTGATAAAAAGAAGTAGGCTGCCTCTATCCTTTTTTTTTCTCAATCATGTCTGATAGTGGTGCGTGGTAGTGTTTGAGTAGTTGTATTTCTGTTATCGTGCATCTTATTTTTATATCACAATGTATGGAACATGGGTTTTTCATAAAGGGGGTAAAATTAATTAGTGTTTTTTTTTTCTTGGTACAAAGGAGGGCAAATATATATATATATATATATATATATATATATATATAATATTATATATATATATTTATATAACGATTAAAAACATTTTTTTTTTCAAAATTTGCTACTACTAACTTGTTACATTTTAAAGAGTAACTAGTATAACACCCGTGCGTTAAACGCACGACCAACAAAAAGTGATACATAACGAAAACTAAATTAAAAAAGTTGCATGCACTCACTTTGACACCAACAAAACTGCAAGTACTGCAAGTATATGGTATATGTTTGGTTGAGGTTAGTAGTTGTATTAGTATAGTGAGTATTGAGATGAGTTGTGTAGTGGTTTGGTAAACAATTTCTTGTTGCTATTGCTATTGCTATGGAACTTAAATGGCTTCCTAACAATGTTGGTATGTACTAACAAGTCTTTTTAATTAAGTAATTATGTCACTTACAGTACTCCAAGCACATCATATTATATCACTTGGCTAAAAAGGTTTGTCATCCTATGTACGGTCTTTGTTTGGTTCACTAAGATAGTATTAGTAATTTTTTATTTTTTTTAGTAGATTTCTGATTCGAAAGAAAAAGGGAAGAAAAACACAAGTACAAAGAGAATGTCAATTCATAAGTATAACAACAACAAAGCCACATAAATCCTCATATCACATGAATCCGAATGTGAATTCCTAAATTTTTGTCCCTAACGTTATTGCTTACCTTAAAATTTTACTCTATCCATCTCAGGACGATAGTCCTATTTTCTTTGAAGGTGAGCTAAGCAATAACGTTGTACTAAGTGAACTTTATTAAGGATAGCTTTGGATATGAGAATATGTTGTTAATAGGTTTAATAGTTAAATAAGACTACCATTATATGAGACAGAAGGAATATACAGAAGGAAATATCATATTTCATTGTATACTTGCAAAAAAAAATTAAATAGAAAATGAATAATAAGAATATTTACGCATTGTAATGTTAAATTTGCTTAAAAATCATTTTATTTCTTAAAACATTCATTAAAATTGTTCCATTTAGAGCCGGGGATAATACACTTTGCTGTCATGCAAGACTCGTGCAAGGTGATGGCTCAATTCATGTCATTTGGTACAAACATAATCTTGAATGCTTTAGAGTTTCATCATGTTTCTGTTTCATACTTCCAAACTGATACTAGTATGAAATGCAGAAACTTCTACAACTCAATGACCCATCTAATCAATATGTTGATCTCTGATCTGGTTGAAATTTTTGGGGAATCAATACCGGTAAGGTGATCATTCTTGTGAACGAATAAAAGATTGTTATGTTTCACCATCGCGTGTTTATATATACTCCCTCCGTCCCGCTAATATTAGCACACTTTCCTTTTTGGGCGTCCCGCTAATATCCGCACACTCCCAAAAAGGAAACTTTATATTAATAAAATATTCACCCAACCCCACTCATTCTCTCTCCTACATTATTTTAATACTCACAACACTATTATAATTTATTACACCCTCCACTCATTCTCTCTCCACTCATTCTTTTACACTCACAACATTTTATTAAAATATCATATTCCTTAATTCCCGCGCAAACAGTGTTTGTGCTAATACTAATGGGACGGAGGGAGTATGTGTGATCCAAAGATTGTTATTGTTTCACCATTATGATTTATGTGTGTATATATACTTTCAGAATCAAGCAGCCATTAAGAGAAGAAGTGGATCAGCCAATCAGAATCAATAAATCCTTAATCAAAAAGATCCGAAGAATCATTTTTGTCTTGCTATGTAGTAGCATGGAAGCAACAGTAGGACACAGGCTTAAATAAGGTGGAAAAGGTTTTATAAATTTCGGTACTTGAATGAACTTCCTCCCTCTAAGCATAAAATTCTAAACACGAAAAATGATTGCAGAGGTAAAAATAAAAGAAAAAACATGTAAAAATGTGTAGGAAATCCTATGACCTTTTAGTTGGTGACCGACTCTGATGTCTCTCTAGTATTCATGCCTCTGTAATTAAGATGATAGCTTTCCATTCCAATCTGACCAATAAATCTGCATCAGATGGGGAATCTTCATTTCAAACTGCACAAGAAAACAATTTGCAAGAGGCAACGTGCATCAAAACAAAATTACTGTTTATTATTGGCATCAATAAGATGTTTTTAACAGTCATATGTAATGAAAATAAATTTTTGAAATGATCTCAAAGCACACAGATACAATGAAGGGGGGGGGGGGTGTTCTACATACCTAATGGGTAATCATAATTCCTTATCATCTTCAAGTTGTGCTTTAGCTGCTGCTTTTTCCGTCTCTTCCAAAACAAATGCCTTTATCAATTCTACGTCCCTTGCCCCTACAGCATATAATCATAAAAGAATCATAAGCAAAACGCACATCAAAAGTGCAAACAATAACTGGATAAGAAATGACTTTGAATGTCACCAACACAATTACAATCATTCTACTCTGTATTAATCATCACAACATTCATCAGCACTCAAAGCACCATTGTAACAAAATAATTGGTTTTATTTCTTACTGCTAGGGGCCATCTAACTTGAAAACCTGGTTATAATGAACAAATTTGCAGAAATGGGTATTCAAACTAAGAAAGTTAATATAAGAAAAATACTTTTAAAGGCAGTTGAGAGTCTTTTATAGTTATATTTTGTAACTCAATCAGCCGGTTGGGACATGTCTCCAAGCAAGGTTCTTTGAGAGTGTCATAGTCCTCTGGCAGAGGTGCTAAAACCCCAAATTTGAACTGTCCAATTAGATCAAATCGTCAATCCTGAACTAACACGAAAAAAAGGATTGAATATGGCAATTCATATCTACAACAAAGTACGGAGCGGTAAAGATTTCGTCGACTTTACCTGACAACTAAAGTCGCCGAAGATTGGCTCCATCAGTAAAGGAACCCCCATATCATCTTTGAAGAATGCCTAGAGAAGTTACATAATGCCAAAACTTAACCCTTTATCAAATGCATAAACTAACCATGCTACAAGAGGTGTATCAACATTTGCTAGATCCAAGTCCAAGAACCACAAACCCGTGTCGGGAGCTTACATGAATTCACACATATTCCCACACATTTGCTCTCCTCAAGGTATTTGCATCTCTCAACAAACACCTGCATAAATGCCAACATTTAAATGTTTAATCACAGTTTTGGACTATTATAATCAAAATTAATCGGACCATCTTTAGGTCGAGTTGACTTAACATAATAGAGGAATTAAAACTATTACCCCACTCATCAACGACGTTCCATCAGGAAGATCTACCGAGTTAACTGTGCATTTGCCCATGAGCCATTGGCATGATGTTGCAGTCACCCTTGCTTCGAGATGCATGGCAACTCAAATCCAAGCCTTTGGAATTGCAAAAACAATCTAATATTATTTTCATCAAAAATTATTAAAAAACATCTGCTCAGTTCTATAGATCTATGATTTAGGTTCTAGATTCACATTCACTCTTTTCGACTGTATTTTGGCACAAAGATCTTATACAATTGATTAATTAAATAAGCAATAAATAGCTGCAATTAGACGAATCTAGAGAGAGATTAGAGAAACTAACTCGTCATCGTACCGGAATCAGCTGCTGCGTCAACCATGACGGCGGTGCTTGAGGAATAGGAGGAAACGGCGACAGAAAGGAATGAAAAGCGATGACCGGAAGCGGATACGCCGGTGACGGCGGCGGTTGTGAACGGGAGAGATTGATAGAGAGAGAGAGAGAGAGAGAGAGAGAGAGAGAGTGCGTAGCTATGTGGGAGAGGAGGAGGCGCTGTGGAAATGGAGTGGTGGAAGAGAAAGAGAGAGAAAGGGGACAGAGTAGATAGAGTGTTTGCAGGGAAGATGAAAGGGAGTAGAGAGAGAAGAAGATAAGCGGCCCGAATACAAAAGGGTTTTCTTATTATCAGCTACGCTAAGACGGGTCAGATTTCCAGAATGTTCTAAATTTGAGCGGGAGAATGAAGTGCTAAATGACTTCAGCTTTTATATATTAATAGATTTGGGGCAGCTGCCCCTTTATTACAAGGGTGGCTCCACCACTAGTATGTCTTATGGCACATTATTTGCATTAACAGTATTCAAGCGCAAGTTGTGTTTGTTTCCCACTCATTTGTTACTGGTATAAAAGTGAACCTTCACTTTGTCTATTATTAGTGCTGTATGCTAATACTCTTTTCCCCTTACGCAATTATATATGTGCCTTTATGAATCTTTTGGGATATTTTGAGTAGGAAATGTTGTGAAGTATCACTCTGTGATTGCTGGCTTAGTTGTCGTGTTATTCATCTACTAATTGCTGGTATGATGTTAATCTTATTATATTTCATAACTAAAATACTGTCACTCAAAAATCTTGATCCGATTAATTGTTTCTGATTACCAGGTACGTGATTACATCCATGTTGTGGATTTAGCAGATGGGCATATTGCTGCATTGAGCAAGCTTTCTGATCCTACAGCAGGTACTTTTCATTGATTGTTTGTTCTTAACATTTACTAAATTGCCCTCGTATTTGTTTAAAAAATTCTTCTGTCATCCGAGTTGTACATACATGCCATAACCATCAGCACATAAGCAATGTGGGTTTCTGATTTTGAGTAGAGAAAGACGACCTTGTCCTGATCACTGACAATCTTGAGTCTAGATGGGAAGAGGAACAATCTGATATAGGAGTGCAAGGGTGGTTGCTACACAGTTGAGCTCTTTTACCATGTTATGCAAATCCTAGTAAAGGTGGTGCATATGAGAGCTCTCATTTTATTTTGGCTACCTATGCTACAGTTTTGCTAAATGTTGCTGTCTTGAATTGGCCACTTTATCGCTTGTTACATATGCCATTTGGTGTTAAATTCTTTTCTTATGATACGTAGGTTGTGAAGTGTACAATTTGAGAACCGGAAAAGGAACATTTGTCTTGGAAATGGTGACAGCATTCAATTTACTTGGGTATCAGAGGAAAACAAAGTTATTTAAGGTTTTAGCAGCAATTGTTAATGATATCCGTCCATTTGAATGAAGTTTTCAATGTTATTTTAAGGAATAATTGTTATGTGAAAGGTGGTTTTGTTTGGGGGTTGGGGGAGTTGGTGTTCTAGATATTGCCAACAGTAATTTCCTGTCACTTGTGAAATGTGTAGTCTTGGATTGGATAGTATTAACACCTTTCTATTTTGGGTCATTCCAGAAAATTCCTTTGAAGATGTCTGGGTGACGACCTGGTGATTGTGAGATTGTATATGCATCAAATATAAATAATTAAACTAAGACATTTTCACGGGATGGGAGAAAATAATTTTTAGATACAAGTATCAAATATGTACTCCCTCCTTCGGTTCAAAAATAAAGGGCACACGTTTTATTATTGGGTGTTCCATTGAAATATTTTTATCCAAAATAATAAAAAAATAAATTATACTCCCTCCCTCCCACCAAAATGTTTGTCCCATTTGACTTTTTTATTGAACTTTGACCACAAATTTATGAGAGATTAATCATGTTCATGAAATTCTAAAAGTTGTTGTTGATAATATTATTAATGGTGAATCAATAGGAGTTTTTAGAATTTCACGAACATAATTAAATTGTCATATATTTGTGGTCAAAGTTCAACAAAAAAGTCAAATGGGACAAACATTTTGGGACGGATGGAGTAATATTTTTTATTCAATAAACTTACTTGTAAATGTAATAGTCTAATTTTGGGCAAAGTCATTGAAGTTTTCCATGTTGAGCACTAAGTCAACGAGTTTTAGAACTGAACCAAACCAAGATGATTAAATTAATAATATATATAATTAAAGTTCAATTTAATTTTTCCTAAATTGTATTTATTTATTTGTGTTTGTGGGTGAGATTTTGATGATTTTGGACTATCCTCTATAGAACATTCAACATTGTGCTTAAAAATAAATTTGGGCTAAAATAGATTTTTAATATAAGTCGGGTTGGATCAGAACGGTCATGACTCATGAGTTATTAAATATTCTGATCAAATGGGGGTCAAGTCAAGTCCATGAATGTAAGATTCAGGTCAGTTTCGGATAAAGGGCGATCACCTAATTGAAACGTGAATCAAATTGTCAAGTTAATTTATTTCAAAAGGGTAGACTTCTATTTCAAATAATATTTTTTATTTTTATATTAGACAAATAATTTATATTAGACAAAATATATCTCATTTATTATTATCAGTTTTCTCTTCACAAGTTGCTTTTGAGATTCCCAAAACAAGCTTCGTAACCTATTGTTGAAAATCAAGTCCAATAATTTCCTCGCTTCGATAATACATTTTTAGACGTTTTTTCATTTGAATGATTATATTGTATTTGTTATTATAAAGATCAAAAGTATACGTGTTACCTTAAAATCGTGACAAGTATACAAATTTATCGAGGAAAGAACCCAAACATCCATAGTACAAATAAAATTATATTTTATTAATTAATCTTATATATAAAGATTTATGTATCTTCATATATATTTTTCAATTTAGTTAATCTTATGGCCCGTCGAGTATCGACGGGTTACTAACTATGTACGCAAATCAATTATGTTAGTATATAATTATACATTTATACAATTAATTATATGATTATTTGATATAAAACATACTGTTATTTTAATATATATATATAGGTAAGCACGTTGTCGAGGCGGTAATGTTGTCCGGAAAGAATGTTGGTAAGAAGGTGTTGATACCGATGATGATTATGTCACCTTCTGATACAACTAAATTTCCGGTTAGGTTTCAACGGAGACAATTCCCACTGACCGTTTCTTTTGCAATGACGATAAATAAAAGTCAGGTCAGTCGCTCGCTCATTTTAGTCTTTTTCTTCCAAGAACAGTATTTAGTCATGGACAATTATATGTTGCTTTTTCTAGAGTAACTACAAGAAAAAGACTTAAAGTGCTTATATGTAATAGTCATGAACAGTCAGATGACACGACTACAAATGTTGTGTACAAAGAAGTTTTTGACAAGTTGTAATAAATTACATAAAATTATCTCATTAATTTTTTGAATTGTATTTACATTTAACTTTTACCTCAGTGTTTTATCCCCCGTCGAGGATCAACGGGTTACACACAAATTTCTTCAAAAACAAAAAAATTGAAAAATCTCATTTTATTCCTTTAACTACTGTTTGTTAGAAAAACATACTAGTGCTTAACTTGTCTATAATATTTAATATGGTTAATACTCCATCAGTCCCAAAATAAATAACCACTTTTAAGAAAATATTGTCAATATCCCCTCACCAATGAAACTTGGGTATGATACAAAATGTCACCAAACATTTTAAAGTTTACCTAGTTCTGTAGTAAGAGGCATAATAGTTTCTGAGATGTTCTCCAGTACACTGCAGAAGGAAACCGATCACATTAGGCATCTCATTTGCCAACACACCAGTATTCGAGTACAGTAAATCTCGTAAGTTACCTGCCACTACTCCAAGGATCCAAGAGGTCATTTGAAAATATGATGTTACTTCCAAAGTTTTTCAATGCAGCCTTAATATCCTACAAAACCAATTACCAGTCATTTTGATCAAAATTATAAGATGGGGGCTAATTGCTCTTCAATAACCAATTATGGCATTATGTCCATATCAATAGTTGAGGTACTGAGTCTGCTGACCACAGAAATGATCATGCTATCGAAAGGAACTTAGTATTAAGGAAATAAGTGTAAGTGGCAGTTGGGAAAACAAAAGGATTCAGGTAGACACCAACAGTTTTACTGATGTACGGGTAATATGTAGCATGCATAATTAAGTAGGATCAATTTGTAAATTGTGGCTACTACCCATAAAAAATTAGCTTACAAAGTATATGGGACCATATATGGTTGCATACCCAAGAATCCCTAAGAACTTATAAGCCAATTTAACTGTTCAATTGGGAGATCGAGTTTATGAAAAATATCTGGTTTTTGAATAGTAGTCATAGAGCAGATGTGAGGCCAGACATAAAAATTAAAATTAAAAATTAGAATAAGATATACTTATTTATCACATGTTCTTTACTATTAAGAATATGTTTATATCGTAATCCGGTAAGCCTTTCTATTAGACAGTGGGAGTGCATAAAGGCACTAAAGAGTAGTGTCATGCTTGCAAATACACCAAGTACTACCTCCGTCCCAAAAATGATGTACAATTTTTTATTTTTTTCAAATTTGCTCTTGTTTATTTGGACATTGAAATTACCTTAATGAAAGTAAGAATTATACTAGTGCCAAATGACTATTCAAAAAAATTAGTGGTATAGATTGGGAAGTTCACTTGTTTTAACCACTCAAATTTAGAAATGAGACCTTTTTTGGGACAAACAAAAGAAGGAAATAGGAACATCTTTATGGAACGGAGTATGCTTTTAAATTCACTTTACGAGAAAGTTCAGCCATAATCTAGCACATTAGGTTTTAATTGAGAGAGAGAGAGAGAGAGAGAGGCAATGATTTCATAGTGTTACTGTTTTTATCTTATTGTGTATAAATACTAGTTGGGTTCAGAGACTTGAGTTTAGTTTCTCTTTTTCACCAATAAGTAACAAATGACCCACATCAGAATTGATCCTCAGAACATACCATCTTTTAGTAAAATCATTGTTTATCCAACTTTAGTAAATTTTAAAAGATCAAAGAAGACGTGGCGGCTTTATTTCTACCCCATCACATGAAATATTTACCAAAGCAGATACGAAGAAAGATACAGTAGAGAGTCTAGTGACATGTCGTGAGAGTCAAGCGTACATGTTCACATTGTTTTCATAAAAGCAAAGATTCTAGGAAAGTAAAGAATGATATAAGCAATTAACTCTAACCATAGAAATCATAAGTAAATTATGATAAGTGATACTTACAAGTCCACCAAACTCGGTAGTTATCCATGTCGTGGTAGTTGGCCTTGGTTTGACATAGTAATCCTCCCAGCATTGCTCTTCATAATCAGAAGAATTATATTTGTAAACTGGAAACATGTTAAGAGTCTTTGTCACAAGACGTTGGCATTACCATTTCAGTGCATGCCTGTTCTATGCAAAAGAAAATATAGTCCAATTAAATGCAGTGCTACATTTTCAGAGGCAAACAAAATGCAATAAAAGCAACCTACCAATTCAGTTTGACCAGTAAAATGACGAATACTTCCATCCCAGAAAAAAATGAGTCACATAGACTTCCAAAAGTCAACTTGAATCATTTCAAATGAAAATCTGATGTGAATCTATACTATATTAAAAGCAAGAAAGTAGCCAAACCTCGCTAAAAAAGGCAAAATGGCGCCTAAAAACGTCACCATCAGCTTCTTTATTTATGGCAACTTAAAACTGCGTCGTTTTGATTAAAATCATTAAAAAAAAATTGTCAAAAAGTTGCTGTTCTCCGATGCATTCAGTAATGATCTTGACACATGTTTGCGTGTTACGGTACCAACGTGTTTGTGTGCATGTGCGTCCACGTGTCTTGCTCATTGAGAAGACATTTTGAAAAAGAAAAAACTACATCCGTTCCAACTTAATACTTTGTATTTATATTTATTATTCACCATATGTAATTGTGTCGGGCTGAAGGGTATTTAAAATAAAGAGATAATCAATTACTAAATTAAATTCAGTAATATTTTAAAAAGTAAATATTTATTTTGAAATAAACTATTTAAAACTATGCACATTAGTTTAGATATATGAAATTCATGATAACTTTGGCTGCTCAAATTTATGTGAAATAGAAAATTAAAATTACTAGAATCAAATGCTCCCATTTGCAATTTTGCAATATGATTTTATAGGATAACATAGATATTAATGAAATATGGTAGTGGAGTAGTAACAGATATATCTAATAAAAGAAAAATTAACAATTTAGAGACGGGACTAGATTTTATGATGTGCGTAATTTATTTCAAATGCGGTGACATATTTTCAATCATTTAAGATTTATTTTCTTCATTCCAAAATAAATATAAATTTTAGTTCATGAAGAAGTAATATTAGATGTATATTTAAGAAAATAGTAGTATGCTATTAACCTATTTTCAGAAAAGGGAAGAATAGAACAAATTATGACTACCGATTTTTCAACCGTGTGCCCTTAGGGCACACTTTAAGCTCCTTAAATAAGGAAATCAATATATTTTTATGTTTCCATAAATATGTAAGTTTACATATATATAAAAAAAAACTATAATTACGAAAACGAATAGGTTAAATTGGGTTTAATTATGAAAATGAATAAGTTAAAATAAGTTTAATAAAACAATGTTTTCCTTATTTAAGAAGCTTAATGTTTGCCCTAAGGGCACACGTTAGAAAAGAAGTATTATAAATTTTTTTCATAATAGTATAGTGTAGTTTCAAATGGGACGATTTTTGAATAATAATATAGTTTTAAATGAGACAAACAAATAATTTATTCAACCTAAGGCATGAAAATTTAAAAATAATATAGCAATCTAATATTAATGGTGGCAGTAGTGTAGAGTTGTGAACATAGTAATAAGGGAAGAAAACAATTGGGGTGAAACTACTATTGATGTTTGAGTTGAGCTTTCGAAGTTTGTGAAGTGTCGTCTATTGTATTATTGTGAGTGCAATTGATTTGTCGTTTGATAGAAAAAATTTGTTAACAAAAAGTGAATATAATTTTTCAGTAATATATATGAGATGAGAGACGCATTTGAAAATTTTAGGGAGATAGATGAATTTGTGATAGGTGGATGGGGGTGGGGGTATGGGAGGGGGAGAGATGTGAAGTTAACAATTTAATATTTTCACCTTCTTTTTATTAACATCTCTCCATATATATAGTTGCAATCATTTAAAAGAAAACATTATTTATTTAATTATTTAAGTCATTATTAGATTTAGCCACAACTTATTTTTCAACATAGGGATAAAGTTGTAATATTTTAATTTAGGAAATAAAAATTGGTGTTTACTGGGGATGGGAAAATTGGGGTTTTGGGTTGTCTAAAAAAATTGGGTTCCATTTTCCGTTTATTATTTCTAAACTAATTCTGATTGATTTAATATATATGTATTTAATGTCTTTAAGTATTTTCGATTCAAGTGCGGATGAATATGTATGTCATTGGATGCATATAATGTTTGACATGATGTAGTAATGAAATATCAGATAAATCGTTTTATGTAAATGATTCGTCATTTGTTAAATGGAGTTAGTTGTAGGAAGTGTGTATGTTACGTAGTACGTTAGTGATATCCAGTTGTATAATCTCATCTTACAGTGTTAAAGATGTTATTTGGTTAAAGAAAATTGTTTACATAATCGTATTTTTTGTTGTTCTCCGTGTTATTTCTCCTCTATTTACGTTAAATATCACTAGGGGCAATTACCAAATCATCCCTCACCCTAACAAAAAATATCAGATAAATTGTTATATACAAAATGATTCTTAATTTTTTTAAATGGAGTTAGTTGTAGGAAGTGTGTATGTTATATAGTACGTTAGTGACATTCAGGTATGTAATCTCATCTTTCAGTGGTGAAGATGATATTTGGTTAGGGAAAATTGTTTACATAATTGTATTTGCTATTGTTTTCTTTGTTATTTATTTCCCTATATTTTTGTTAAATATCACTATTTCATATTATATTTTTTAATTTTAATTGGTATTTGATTATATAAATTGTTGTACTAATTTTGATTTAAGGTAAATTATGCTATTTTCGTGCATCGCACGGGTGTACTGCTAGTTTACTTTTATTTTGATAACTTTTGAAACATGTTCTGTTGATAGTTTCTGAGGGTCACTTTATTCTCTACTTGAATCATTTCAAAACTGTTTAAGCAGACAGTACAACTCATAACTACAGTATTTACTTGGATAACAGGACTACAGAGAGCAAAAATATTAATGATGTGAAGATAAGACCTGCCAGTTCTAGCCACTCATGCCATGAGGGTCGTCATCCAGATCAAAGCATTCAACTTCTCCGGTGTAATTGTAATAGACACTTACTCCTTCAAATATGCGCTCTAGGACACTAGTCCCTTCAGGTAAATTGTCTATTCTTTTGCAGACCTGTCACAGCAAAGATAAAAGATAAACAAAGCAAAGGACGGACAAGGGATGAACATATTGAAACTAACCTCTTTTATTGGGTTTCTAGGCAAAGGCATCATAAAACTACTAGGACATGGGTAGTCAACTATTGCCAAATAACTATAAGCAGACTCCAACCAATCATATAGGTCTTCACTTCTCTGTAGTTTCCTGAAATTCAATATTGATTGATATAACAAAAATAGCAACTGATTTGATGAAATTTTCAGTTCGCACGTAAAATCAAACAATATACCAAAAAAAATATGTACCAAATTTAACTCTGTATGCTGTTCTAAAACTTTACATAACAATGATAAAGTTAATAATCATCACTCGGTAATCAATTCTAAAAGGAAGAGTAATTAATGTTGAACATCCCAAAAGGTAAGTAGGATCTCTTTATAAGGGAGGGAGTACCTGGTAAAAATGATATACAAAGTATATTTAAACTACTAATGCACACAAATGTCTTACCGGCATAAGTGGAAAGTTTTGCCCAGCTGCAAAAGTCCATCATTTTCCCGGCTCTTTGACATTATAACATCCCAAGATTCCTTAATAGTGTTGAAACAGCTTGTACTTCCACGCTGTGGATAAAAAAGGATAACCTTCAAACACAAATATACATCACAAAAACATTAATGTCTTGGTGAAATATTGGTTAAAAGAACAGTACTTTGAAATCATTGGAGACAATATTATAAATTATATCAGGATAAAAGGTAAACAGCAGCAATAACTTTGAGTAAGATGTACATTTCTTGGCCTCTCTCTTAACTATTTTAGCCCTTGGATGTGTTGTTAACTTGACATGGTATGCATCTCTAACTACAAAATGATGGGGTTTTCTCATCCAACTTCCACTTTCTCAATCCAACAACTAATGGATGAATTGTCTCTTTGCTGTTAAGTAACACAAAGACTGGTAGCTCGTAGCTATAAACCCAAAAGGTTGCATGAACACTCCTTAAAAAGAGAGGGAAAAATGACGAGAGAAAAAGAAATTTTACCCTCACCACCACTAAGAAGATTGCCTTCCTATCAAGCATGTCAGCCTTGAAATTACAACGTCCTAGAAGTCCTTTTATATCATCGATTCTCCAGTCTTCTGCCCCTTCTGCTACAGTGTCAAGCACTGTTTTATTTAAATCAAGAGCTTCAGCCTGAAGAATAACCCTAGTTAACGTCAACATTTATAAACAAACATGAGTCCAGTCGAAACCAGAACCCAGAATCATAATACAAGGTAATATTTAAATATCCAGTAACCAGAGTGACAGACCTGATTCTGCTCAAAGTAGTTTGGTAGCACGTTATGCTCTCCAAGAATAACTTCACCTTTATTAGGCTTCTCTAAGCCCAGAATTAATTTTAGAAAAGTACTCTTTCCACACCCATTTGGGCCTATAATGGCAATTTTCTCTCCCCGTTCAATAAATAGATTTGCATTGTTGAACAAAATCTGGTTAAGTCATGCACAAAATATAGTTATACACCAGTCAAAACCTTGAGAACTCAATGTTCTAATTTTTAATTTTTCGGTTATTTATTGCAGTCACCTAGTCTTCATAGCCAAATTCTAGATTCTTGACTGCTAGAACAGATCTTCCACTTCTTCCACGTTCAGGGAATCTGATCTTCATTTGTTTTCGAATAAATGGTTTATCTACTTGTTCTACATCCTGAAGCTTTTCTAGTTTCTGGAAACACATAAGAAAAGTAGCATGTAAGGATGTGAAAAATCTATCAGCAAGTAACAATAAAAACGTAGTCAAAGATTTGGTTGTTAACATGCAAATGAAATCTAAAATACATGTCAAAATCATGTCCCCAGATCATAAACTTGGCTAAATGTTAGTGCAGCTTTCCAAGATAGAAATTTTTAACAAGGTCATAAAAGTTGACAACAAGGTAGGCCAAATAATAAAAGACCCTTCTCCACTGATTGATTTACTTGGCTCCAAGAAACCATCTCAACGCTTCAATTAATTAAAAATCACAAGTTGACGCTGCAGTGCAGCTCTAAGATACACATAGAAACGGTGTAATAAACAGAACATCTTAACCAGATGATGCTTATCGGTTAATATGCTGTCAATATACCTTTCCGGCAGTAGATGCGCGGCCGGAATTTGCTCCAGCACTTAACCTACTTATAAGGTCTTTTGTGTGGTCAATTTCCTTTTGTTGCTTCTCCCATGCTGCAAACTGAGCTTCAGTATGTCCTAGAGACACCCATATCAGTTTCAACAATTTTTGTGCACAACTGGTCAAGGAAAGCCCTGTCATGAGATATGATCACCATTGGAACATCTTGCTTATTAAGATAACCTTCAAGCCACTCAATCGTATCAAGATCAAGATGATTTGTAGGTTCATCCAAAAGCAACAAATCTGGGTCCTGCATACAATCAGAAAAATATCTGATCACAAGTCATTAAACTTTTAACATATCCAAAATGTAATCAACTATAGATGTAAATCAAATGGCTCAGATATAATTTTTGAGTACTACTATTTCCATTCAATAATAGTGACATTGTAGTCATTTGCAGATAAAGGAAGTTGACTTTTAGACCATTGTTGTATTGCATATATATGTTGCAACCCTATATCACCTGTTGGAAGAACCCAGCAAACTAAACAAAGAAACTCACATATACAGAGATACAAGTATACAAACATCACAATGACAATCTTTTACAGCACTGTAGCTGAGAACTAATCATGAAAAACGGGTACCTCAATCATTGATTACTAATATTATTAAGCAACACCCATCATATCTAAGCTCCTAATACTAAGAAATCAATCCCTAATTCACTATCTAAAACAAGAAATTCACATCCAAAGAGATACAAATTCACAAACTTTACAGAAATAAACGTTGTTTCACATCAATTTGAATACATCAAACCCTAAATTCAGCTGTCTGACTTCAAATAGAAAGGTGGAGACCAAATTGGTTCGAACAAATTGAGGGATTTACGATAGACGAAAATAGATCGAGGTCCACATACCTGATTCTGATTGATTGCTAGGATTTGGAAGATTTGCGGATGAGCAATTAGAAAATTCGTCGAGACCTGCGACTAGGAGAGAGAGCGAGAGAGAGAGAGAGTCACCTTGGAATCGCAAGAATCGGCGCCGGGACAGAATGGCGTTGGAGGAGGAAGAATCGGCGCCGGGGCAGAATGGCGCTGGAGGAAGAACGGCGTTGTATGAAGAACGGCGACGGCGCCGGAGGAAACGAGAGTGGAAAAGAAAAGGGTTTCTTACAGTAGAGTCGTGGAATGAGAGAGAGGAAAGGAAACTAGGTTGAGCCAGACCAAGATCTGTGATCTTAAGCACCATTGTCTTTTGGTCCATCAGCAGATTGTGAGCTTAAGGTCCCTGAATTAAAAATAATGATCAGAAAATGAAGTAATCAAAAGTGTTCTTCAATGCGAAAAGCATTATTCAAACTAAACATTACCTGTGGAGTACTCCATGACCATGGCAAAAAGAAACGCCTTTACAAAGCTGGTACATCACGCTCTGCATGAAGAAGCAGAAAGCAATACTTAAAACAGATCATATGAAAGCACATTCAGTACATTTTGCAAGCCCTAAAGAGAGAGATTGAAGGGACTCATCAACCATTTATACCTTGATTATAGTGGAGGGGATCATCTCCACGGTTTGACGATAACTTCTAATGAATTTCTTGAGATCAGCTTCCGTGTATTCAAACACCAAATACAAAACTGTCTTCCCTTCATTGTTCTGACCTTACTTCACATCCATCAGGCTGCAGCAATATGACCAATAGAAAACATCAATTTTCAGTAATAACCAGAGGGCCTCATGGGAAAATGAATAAAGACAACTGAAGGAAAGCACACGAAAGAGATGAACCATTTAAATAAGACAATTTGGTTGCTAAGATAAAATCAGTTCAAGAACAAAGCCAAAAATCAACAACACAAATAAGAATCTTACAAAGAAAGGAGATAAGAACATGATCCTTATGTATCTATGCTCCAAAAAACAAAAGAACGACCTAATCACTGTCATAAATACAAGACAATTGAGTATACCAAATCAGATAAACAAAATCAATTCATAAGTATTTCCAGGGAGAGAGAGAGAGAGGCATATACCTTTGAGAACACCTCTCTCCTTCTGCAAGTCAACTACTAAAGTCCACCAATTTCCTTTAGCATTGAATCAACCATAAAAGAAGATGAAGTTCTGAAAAGAATCACTGATTTTATGACAAGAATCCAACAATATGCCAGATCTAAACAATTTCACAAGAACAGTCACAGTAGTGAATATGTGAATGATAAAAATCGGTGAACATAACAAATCACTCAACTGATAGTTTACTAGACAAAAAATATAAATGGTTAAATGCGGCTTAAGGATAAAGCTAAAGGCACAAACTTGTAAAGTTTCTAACTATTGTCTCATACCTGTTCCCCTGGGGATGTTACACTACAAAATTCTGCTGCACCAATAGCCTTGTATGTCGTTTGGAGACTGGTATCTCATTTGGATTAAACCCTCTCCGATACATCTCTTCCACCCATCTACTAGCCTCAGATGTCCTACCATGTCTGTAAAACCCAAGAACTAGGGTATTGAAAGTCCACCAATTGGGCTTATACCCTTTCTGGCATAACTTATCAAATAACATGTAAGCATCATCAATCCGGTTCATACATAGTTTTCTTAACAACATATTGTAAGTGTAAGTATCAAGCGGGAAGCACTTTCTGATTGCTTCTTCCAAGTCCTCAATCTCTTGAATTCCTGCTCGAGGATCAGAGAACTCGTCAATAAGCTCATCAAATGTCCAAATCCAAGATGTCTCATCGTGGGTTTTTCTTGATCTCTCCAAAGCACAATATAACTCTCGAGTCTTGAAGGAATGATAAAGAAGAATGTTCCCAATAAAGGAAGATATAGGACGGCCAACTCTAATCATGTCATCAATGATGGATACACTTGTGTGATATCTCTGTTGTGCGCAAACAGCCCTAACAAGTTCTTCATAGCATTCAAGACTGAATGTCTTGTTCTCCTCTCTAAATGCCCAGAAGAAATGTAAAGCCTGGTCTATCCTATTAACTCTGCAAAGACCAACAACCAAAGCGTTGCGCAATTTTCTACTTCTCTCTCTGGTCTGGATCAAATCATTAAAGAAGCGTTGAGCATCAATAAATCTCTCACTCTTAAGATAGCTATGCAACATTGATATATCAGAATCAAGGGTGGGGATAGTGCCGTTTCTCCTCATCGTCTCATAAACTTCTCTGGCCAGATCAGGTTTATTGGCATGTCCAGCCCCATCAATAAAGAAGTTGAAGACCTGAACGCTGTGGTCGTGACGGGACAGCTGCATTTCCAGCAATCTCCAGAACTGCTTTCTGGTGTTCTCCATAGCACATAAACTTTGAATGACAGTCCTCATCAACCGTCGATTTAGGCTGTGACCTTTATCCAACATTTCTATGAGTAGTCTCGCTGCAATATCTCCCCTCTTTGACATGCTAAAGCCATGTATCAAGCTATAGTAAGTACTTTTATCGGTAACTTTATTTAACCTGCTGACAAGCGCATGAACCGTATAACCATCCTCTACTCTCCTTGTCCTACAAAGGGCAGATATAAATTTGTCATAAATTGAGGCACTCAGCATAAAGTTGTTCTCTAAAGCTACAAGCACTAATTCCATCATCTTATCTAGCTTTTCCGATCTACAAAGAGCATTAGCAAGGATATAAAAGGTCTTCTTCCTAGGAAAATAGCCTTGGTTAATCGAATACTTCAAAACACGATAAGCATCATCAACACTCCCATCCCCACACAGAGTATTTATCAGATAGTTGTAAGCCATGCTACCGAGCGATAATCCAAATCCCCCTCTAGAATCAAATAAGTTGACTGCGACATCAGCCATCCCTGCCTTGCAAAAGAAGCACAACGCATAATTCAAGGTGAGCCCATCCGGGGATATATTGTTTTCCTTCATCTCAATCATCAAATCAAATACTTCATGAAGCCGGTTCTCTCTCAAGAGACTCCATATCAACATATTATAGCGGAAAATGTCAGGAACATAACGATCCGACAGTGACTTCTGAGTATTTCTCTGCAAGAATTTCAAGGCACCATCTAACTTCCTAGCTCGAACAAGCTCCCTAATCCAAACATCATAAACAAACGGCTCCCCAAACTCATCAACCAACTTCCCTGCCTTCTCAAACTGTTCTTTCTTACAAAACCCGTCCACGAGAGTACACACCATAAACCTCTTCCGAATTGAAATTCCGTTCGCAACCAACCCACGAAAGTAGGCCTCAGCCTTGTCCAATGCCCCCTGCTTACAAAACCTCTTGACCAATATTGAATGAGTCACCTCATTCTCAAACCCCTGACACCTAATCTGTTTCGCAATAGTATCCACAACATCAAAACATCCCTCTTCCACCAAAGCATTCAAAAGCACATGATAAGAAAACCCATCCAAGTCAGTACCCTGAAACCGCATTTTACCAAACAGGTTGAGTGCAACCTCAGGTTTCCCAGCAACAGCATAACCCATAACCAATATACTGTAAAATCTCCCCTTCCGATAACATATTTCATTATTATCGTAACTTTCCAAGAAATCAAGCATCAAAGACATCAATTTTGCTTTGGACAAAATCTTGAAGATTGCATTATAAGTAGCCCGGGTATGAAAAAACCCAGGTTGCCGCCCTGCCCAATCGAAAAACTTCAAACACGACAGCACATCCTTCCCATAACCCAAAACATCAAGAACTAGGGCTTCAGTTAGGCGGAGGCCGAGTCGAGACAAAGCCAAATCAGCAGCCTGACGTCGCGTCAAATCATCGTCCTCTCCTCCCTGAGAAGCTAAAATCTCAAAAATTCGATCGAACAACGGATCTCCACGAGCCTTAAACCATTCCCTAAACGAAAGAACAACATCTTCGGTCTTCAAATTGTCAGCTTGTGTAGTATGAGACGAAAATAAAAATGGATTTGAAGGTGAATTGATGGCGGCAGAGACGGCGGTGGTGGAGTAAACAAAGGAAGAGGTGTCATTGGTGAATGGGCACAACAAAACCCTTAATTTCTTCACCCATCGGATTTTGGAGGGATTGAAGGCTAACATTGAGGAATGTGGGTCGAAATTAGGGCAAGAGAGAAGAAAGAGAAAACGATTGAGGAGAGAAGAGAGACGACGGGATTTGGATGGGTGCCTGAGAGAGAGAAGAAAGAGAACGATTGAGAATTGAGAAGGAGAGAGAGAGAGAGACGACGGGAAGAGGGGTGGGTGTCTTTTAATTAAAATTAAAAATTGCCTGAACTTCGCTCGCACGCCCCGGACGAGTCCCTATTAGCGCCTCTCTCTGATACACTCGTCCCTCTTGGGAATAGTTTATTCTAACGGGGACGAGTCGTCCCCCGGCCAATTTCCTTTTTTTTCTTTTTTTTTTTTTTTTTTTTTTTTGAAACAGGCCCTATGACGTTTGTGTTGTGCTCCTTTCCTATATCTCACACTTTTCACTACACAAGACACCAACAACAAAATACCTTAGTAGCACCGATTCGACATATAATAAAATAATACTCTCTCCGTCCCGGTCCAAATGTCTCAACTTTCCTTTTGGGGCATCTCATTTAAAATGTCCCAACCCAAAACAGGAAAAGTTTTTTTTTACTATTTCACCCACTCATTCTCTCTCCTACTTTACTTTTACACTCACAACATTCTCTCTCCTAACTATTCCTCCCACTCATTTCTCTCATATTTAATTTTTCATACTCACAACATTTAAATTTTTTCTCTTTCTTACATTACTTTCCTTACTTCCCGCGCCGAACCCATTTTGGGACATTTGGGCCGGGACGGAGGGAGTAATAATGAACAACTACAACAAAAAATTATGAATCAAAGATGATTAAATTTCGGGTTGCCTCCCGGTTAGCCGCCCTTCTTTACCGTCACTAGTACATATTGAAGCTTAGATAACGCTTTTTATGCGCTAAATAAACTCTCGAACTTAGATAGCGCTTTTCAAAAGCGCTATCTAAGCACCTTTTTTATTTTTCTAGAAATCAACTTACATGGCATTTTTTATGTGCTATCTAAATCACTTTTTTTCTTTTCCTACAAATCAACTTACATAGCGTTTTTTATGTGCTATCTAAGCATTTTTTTTATTTTTTTACAAATCAACTTGCATAACGTTTTACGAAAGCGCTATGCAAGTAAGCGCTAAGTGAGAGCTAATTTTCATTTTTTTTCCTGCTGCACCCTTTTTAAATTATATAAAAATAAAAACTAATAAAAACTAACAATCATTCCATTCAACAATAATAATCAACCTTTCATTTATTACACAACAATAATTCTTACAATCATCCAAACGAGTTATAAACTAACAAGGGTTAAAGATATTTTTCTCTCGAACATCAATAATATCATTAATATTACAATCAACACTAGTTAGAACCAAAAAATTTTGTAGTAAATCATGTAGCCATTTTAGGTTCAAGTCAACGGCCACCCCATTAGGTGCAACCACTGCACACAAGTACGTCTCGGTCTTCCTCGCTACATTCGTCACGGTCCATCTAACTAACCGTGATCCAACGAGTGCGGTTAGGGTAACAGAAGGGATGTTCAGGTCAGATGGATTAAGGAACGATTGAGCGCATGATCCTGCAGTTGTCGACATTGCAGAAGCAATCATTGAAGGAGTCCATGAAGGGTTGAGTTGCTTGATCAATGCATCTATCCCAGCAACATGTGGTGTAGCCATACTTGTACCAGACAACATCCCAAAATCACTACCTAAAAAATCAAGAAAATAACCCCAACCGAACATCAAAATGATGAATAAAATGTTGTACAGTACAAGTTTCAGTAGATAAAACGTACCCGCAAGAATAGGGTCCAATGCACTCATGGGACTCCAAGCTGCCCAAATTTGGTGGCCAGGAGCTATAATGTTAGGCTTAAGAACATCAGCAGGGTTCTTGTCAGTGTCAATATAATCAGGTCCTCTTGAAGAAAACCTACTGACAGTAGGAGCTCTTCCCATGTAAGAAGCCAATATCCCCTCACCAATGAAACTTGGGTATGATACAAAATGTCACCAAACATTTTAAAGTTTACCTAGTTCTGTAGTAAGAGCCACAATAGTTTCTGAGATGTTCTCCAGTACACTGCAGAAGGAAACCGATCACATTAGGCATCTCATTTGCCAACACACCAGTATTCGAGTACAGTAAATCTCGTAAGTTACCTGCCACCACTCCAAGGATCCAAGAGGTCATTTGAAAATATGTTACTTCCAAAGTTTTTCAATGCAGCCTTAATATCCTACAAAACCAATTACCAGTCATTTTGATCAAAATTATAAGATGGGGGCTAATTGCTCTTCAATAACCAATTATGGCATTATGTCCATATCAAGAGTTGAGGTACTGAATCTGCTGACCACAGAAATGATCATGCTATCGAAAGGAACTTAGTATTTAAGGAAATAAGTGTAAGTGGCAGTTGGGAAAACAAAAGGATTCAGGTAGACACCAACAGTTTTACTGATGTACGGGTAATATGTAGCATGCATAATTAAGTAGGATCAATTTGTAAATTGTGGCTACTACCCATAAAAAATTAGCTTACAAAGTATATGGGACCATATATGGTTGCATACCCAAGAATCCCTAAGAACTTATAAGCCAATTTAACTGTTCAATTGGGAGATCGAGTTTATGAAAAATATCTGGTTTTTGAATAGTAGTCATAGAGCAGATGTGAGGCCAGACATAAAAATTAAAATTAAAAATTAGAATAAGATATACTTATTTATCACATGTTCTTTACTATTAAGAATATGTTTATATCGTAATCCGGTAAGCCTTTCTATTAGACAGTGGGAGTGCATAAAGGCACTAAAGAGTAGTGTCATGCTTGCAAATACACCAAGTACTACCTCCGTCCCAAAAATGATGTACAATTTTTTATTTTTTTCAAATTTGCTCTTGTTTATTTGGACATTGAAATTACCTTAATGAAAGTAAGAATTATACTAGTGCCAAATGACTATTCAAAAAAATTAGTGGTATAGATTGGGAAGTTCACTTGTTTTAACCACTCAAATTTAGAAATGAGACCTTTTTTGGGACAAACAAAAGAAGGAAATAGGAACATCTTTATGGAACGGGGGGAGTATGCTTTTAAATTCACTTTACGAGAAAGTTCAGCCATAATCTAGCACATTAGGTTTTAATTGAGAGAGAGAGAGAGAGAGAGAGGCAATGATTTCATAGTGTTACTGTTTTTATCTTATTGTGTATAAATACTAGTTGGGTTCAGAGACTTGAGTTTAGTTTCTCTTTTTCACCAATAAGTAACAAATGACCCACATCAGAATTGATCCTCAGAACATACCATCTTTTAGTAAAATCATTGTTTATCCAACTTTAGTAAATTTTAAAAGATCAAAGAAGATGTGGCGGCTTTATTTCTACCCCATCACATGAAATATTTACCAAAGCAGATACGAAGAAAGATACAGTAGAGAGTCTAGTGACATGTCGTGAGAGTCAAGCGTACATGTTCACATTGTTTTCATAAAAGCAAAGATTCTAGGAAAGTAAAGAATGATATAAGCAATTAACTCTAACCATAGAAATCATAAGTAAATTATGATAAGTGATACTTACAAGTCCACCAAACTCGGTAGTTATCCATGTCGTGGTAGTTGGCCTTGGTTTGACATAGTAATCCTCCCAGCATTGCTCTTCATAATCAGAAGAATTATATTTGTAAACTGGAAACATGTTAAGAGTCTTTGTCACAAGACGTTGGCATTACCATTTCAGTGCATGCCTGTTCTATGCAAAAGAAAATATAGTCCAATTAAATGCAGTGCTACATTTTCAGAGGCAAACAAAATGCAATAAAAGCAACCTACCAATTCAGTTTGACCAGTAAAATGACGAATACTTCCATCCCAGAAAAAAATGAGTCACATAGACTTCCAAAAGTCAACTTGAATCATTTCAAATGAAAATCTGATGTGAATCTATACTATATTAAAAGCAAGAAAGTAGCCAAACCTCGCTAAAAAAGGCAAAATGGCGCCTAAAAACGTCACCATCAGCTTCTTTATTTATGGCAACTTAAAACTGCGTCGTTTTGATTAAAATCATTAAAAAAAAATTGTCAAAAAGTTGCTGTTCTCCGATGCATTCAGTAATGATCTTGACACATGTTTGCGTGTTACGGTACCAACGTGTTTGTGTGCATGTGCGTCCACGTGTCTTGCTCATTGAGAAGACATTTTGAAAAAGAAAAAACTACATCCGTTCCAACTTAATACTTTGTATTTATATTTATTATTCACCATATGTAATTGTGTCGGGCTGAAGGGTATTTAAAATAAAGAGATAATCAATTACTAAATTAAATTCAGTAATATTTTAAAAAGTAAATATTTATTTTGAAATAAACTATTTAAAACTATGCACATTAGTTTAGATATATGAAATTCATGATAACTTTGGCTGCTCAAATTTATGTGAAATAGAAAATTAAAATTACTAGAATCAAATGCTCCCATTTGCAATTTTGCAATATGATTTTATAGGATAACATAGATATTAATGAAATATGGTAGTGGAGTAGTAACAGATATATCTAATAAAAGAAAAATTAACAATTTAGAGACGGGACTAGATTTTATGATGTGCGTAATTTATTTCAAATGCAGTGACATATTTTCAATCATTTCAGTATTTATTTTCTTCATTCCAAAATAAATATAAATTTTAGTTCATGAAGAAGTAATATTAGATGTATATTTAAGAAAATAGTAGTATGCTATTAACCTATTTTCAGAAAAGGGAAGAATAGAACAAATTATGACTACCGATTTTTCAACCGTGTGCCCTTAGGGCACACTTTAAGCTCCTTAAATAAGGAAATCAATATATTTTTATGTTTCCATAAATATGTAAGTTTACATATATATAAAAAAAAACTATAATTACGAAAACGAATAGGTTAAATTGGGTTTAATTATGAAAATGAATAAGTTAAAATAAGTTTAATAAAACAATGTTTTCCTTATTTAAGAAGCTTAATGTTTGCCCTAAGGGCACACGTTAGAAAAGAAGTATTATAAATTTTTTTCATAATAGTATAGTGTAGTTTCAAATGGGACGATTTTTGAATAATAATATAGTTTTAAATGAGACAAACAAATAATTTATTCAACCTAAGGCATGAAAATTTAAAAATAATATAGCAATCTAATATTAATGGTGGCAGTAGTGTAGAGTTGTGAACATAGTAATAAGGGAAGAAAACAATTGGGGTGAAACTACTATTGATGTTTGAGTTGAGCTTTCGAAGTTTGTGAAGTGTCGTCTATTGTATTATTGTGAGTGCAATTGATTTGTCGTTTGATAGAAAAAATTTGTTAACAAAAAGTGAATATAATTTTTCAGTAATATATATGAGATGAGAGACGCATTTGAAAATTTTAGGGAGATAGATGAATTTGTGATAGGTGGATGGGGGTGGGGGTATGGGAGGGGGAGAGATGTGAAGTTAACAATTTAATATTTTCACCTTCTTTTTATTAACATCTCTCCATATATATAGTTGCAATCATTTAAAAGAAAACATTATTTATTTAATTATTTAAGTCATTATTAGATTTAGCCACAACTTATTTTTCAACATAGGGATAAAGTTGTAATATTTTAATTTAGGAAATAAAAATTGGTGTTTACTGGGGATGGGAAAATTGGGGTTTTGGGTTGTCTAAAAAAATTGGGTTCCATTTTCCGTTTATTATTTCTAAACTAATTCTGATTGATTTAATATATATGTATTTAATGTCTTTAAGTATTTTCGATTCAAGTGCGGATGAATATGTATGTCATTGGATGCATATAATGTTTGACATGATGTAGTAATGAAATATCAGATAAATCGTTTTATGTAAATGATTCGTCATTTGTTAAATGGAGTTAGTTGTAGGAAGTGTGTATGTTACGTAGTACGTTAGTGATATCCAGTTGTATAATCTCATCTTACAGTGTTAAAGATGTTATTTGGTTAAAGAAAATTGTTTACATAATCGTATTTTTGTTGTTCTCCGTGTTATTTCTCCTCTATTTACGTTAAATATCACTAGGGGCAATTACCAAATCATCCCTCACCCTAACAAAAAATATCGATAAATTGTTATATACAAAATGATTCTTAATTTTTTTAAATGGAGTTAGTTGTAGGAAGTGTGTATGTTATATAGTACGTTAGTGACATTCAGGTATGTAATCTCATCTTTCAGTGGTGAAGATGATATTTGGTTAGGGAAAATTGTTTACATAATTGTATTTGCTATTGTTTTCTTTGTTATTTATTTCCCTATATTTTTGTTAAATATCACTATTTCATATTATATTTTTTAATTTTAATTGGTATTTGATTATATAAATTGTTGTACTAATTTTGATTTAAGGTAAATTATGCTATTTTCGTGCATCGCACGGGTGTACCGCTAGTTTACTTTTATTTTGATAACTTTTGAAACATGTTCTGTTGATAGTTTCTGAGGGTCACTTTATTCTCTACTTGAATCATTTCAAAACTGTTTAAGCAGACAGTACAACTCATAACTACAGTATTTACTTGGATAACAGGACTACAGAGAGCAAAAATATTAATGATGTGAAGATAAGACCTGCCAGTTCTAGCCACTCATGCCATGAGGGTCGTCATCCAGATCAAAGCATTCAACTTCTCCGGTGTAATTGTAATAGACACTTACTCCTTCAAATATGCGCTCTAGGACACTAGTCCCTTCAGGTAAATTGTCTATTCTTTTGCAGACCTGTCACAGCAAAGATAAAAGATAAACAAAGCAAAGGACGGACAAGGGATGAACATATTGAAACTAACCTCTTTTATTGGGTTTCTAGGCAAAGGCATCATAAAACTACTAGGACATGGGTAGTCAACTATTGCCAAATAACTATAAGCAGACTCCAACCAATCATATAGGTCTTCACTTCTCTGTAGTTTCCTGAAATTCAATATTGATTGATATAACAAAAATAGCAACTGATTTGATGAAATTTTCAGTTCGCACGTAAAATCAAACAATATACCAAAAAAAATATGTACCAAATTTAACTCTGTATGCTGTTCTAAAACTTTACATAACAATGATAAAGTTAATAATCATCACTCGGTAATCAATTCTAAAAGGAAGAGTAATTAATGTTGAACATCCCAAAAGGTAAGTAGGATCTCTTTATAAGGGAGGGAGTACCTGGTAAAAATGATATACAAAGTATATTTAAACTACTAATGCACACAAATGTCTTACCGGCATAAGTGGAAAGTTTTGCCCAGCTGCAAAAGTCCATCATTTTCCCGGCTCTTTGACATTATAACATCCCAAGATTCCTTAATAGTGTTGAAACAGCTTGTACTTCCACGCTGTGGATAAAAAAAGGATAACCTTCAAACACAAATATACATCACAAAAACATTAATGTCTTGGTGAAATATTGGTTAAAAGAACAGTACTTTGAAATCATTGGAGACAATATTATAAATTATATCAGGATAAAAGGTAAACAGCAGCAATAACTTTGAGTAAGATGTACATTTCTTGGCCTCTCTCTTAACTATTTTAGCCCTTGGATGTGTTGTTAACTTGACATGGTATGCATCTCTAACTACAAAATGATGGGGTTTTCTCATCCAACTTCCACTTTCTCAATCCAACAACTAATGGATGAATTGTCTCTTTGCTGTTAAGTAACACAAAGACTGGTAGCTCGTAGCTATAAACCCAAAAGGTTGCATGAACACTCCTTAAAAAGAGAGGGAAAAAATGACAAGAGAAAAAGAAATTTTACCCTCACCACCACTAAGAAGATTGCCTTCCTATCAAGCATGTCAGCCTTGAAATTACAACGTCCTAGAAGTCCTTTTATATCATCGATTCTCCAGTCTTCTGCCCCTTCTGCTACAGTGTCAAGCACTGTTTTATTTAAATCAAGAGCTTCAGCCTGAAGAATAACCCTAGTTAACGTCAACATTTATAAACAAACATGAGTCCAGTCGAAACCAGAACCCAGAATCATAATACAAGGTAATATTTAAATATCCAGTAACCAGAGTGACAGACCTGATTCTGCTCAAAGTAGTTTGGTAGCACGTTATGCTCTCCAAGAATAACTTCACCTTTATTAGGCTTCTCTAAGCCCAGAATTAATTTTAGAAAAGTACTCTTTCCACACCCATTTGGGCCTATAATGGCAATTTTCTCTCCCCGTTCAATAAATAGATTTGCATTGTTGAACAAAATCTGGTAAGTCATGCACAAAATATAGTTATACACCAGTCAAAACCTTGAGAACTCAATGTTCTAATTTTTAATTTTTCGGTTATTTATTGCAGTCACCTAGTCTTCATAGCCAAATTCTAGATTCTTGACTGCTAGAACAGATCTTCCACTTCTTCCACGTTCAGGGAATCTGATCTTCATTTGTTTTCGAATAAATGGTTTATCTACTTGTTCTACATCCTGAAGCTTTTCTAGTTTCTGGAAACACATAAGAAAAGTAGCATGTAAGGATGTGAAAAATCTATCAGCAAGTAACAATAAAAACGTAGTCAAAGATTTGGTTGTTAACATGCAAATGAAATCTAAAATACATGTCAAAATCATGTCCCCAGATCATAAACTTGGCTAAATGTTAGTGCAGCTTTCCAAGATAGAAATTTTTAACAAGGTCATAAAAGTTGACAACAAGGTAGGCCAAATAATAAAAGACCCTTCTCCACTGATTGATTTACTTGGCTCCAAGAAACCATCTCAACGCTTCAATTAATTAAAAATCACAAGTTGACGCTGCAGTGCAGCTCTAAGATACACATAGAAACGGTGTAATAAACAGAACATCTTAACCAGATGATGCTTATCGGTTAATATGCTGTCAATATACCTTTCCGGCAGTAGATGCGCGGCCGGAATTTGCTCCAGCACTTAACCTACTTATAAGGTCTTTTGTGTGGTCAATTTCCTTTTGTTGCTTCTCCCATGCTGCAAACTGAGCTTCAGTATGTCCTAGAGACACCCATATCAGTTTCAACAATTTTTGTGCACAACTGGTCAAGGAAAGCCCTGTCATGAGATATGATCACCATTGGAACATCTTGCTTATTAAGATAACCTTCAAGCCACTCAATCGTATCAAGATCAAGATGATTTGTAGGTTCATCCAAAAGCAACAAATCTGGGTCCTGCATACAATCAGAAAAATATCTGATCACAAGTCATTAAACTTTTAACATATCCAAAATGTAATCAACTATAGATGTAAATCAAATGGCTCAGATATAATTTTTGAGTACTACTATTTCCATTCAATAATAGTGACATTGTAGTCATTTGCAGATAAAGGAAGTTGACTTTTAGACCATTGTTGTATTGCATATATATGTTGCAACCCTATATCACCTGTTGGAAGAACCCAGCAAACTAAACCAAGAAACTCACATACACAGAGATACAAGTATACAAACATCACAATGACAATCTTTTACAGCACTGTAGCTGAGAACTAATCATGAAAAACGGGTACCTCAATCATTGATTACTAATATTATTAAGCAACACCCATCATATCTAAGCTCCTAATACTAAGAAATCAATCCCTAATTCACTATCTAAAACAAGAAATTCACATCCAAAGAGATACAAATTCACAAACTTTACAGAAATAAACGTTGTTTCACATCAATTTGAATACATCAAACCCTAAATTCAGCTGTCTGACTTCAAATAGAAAGGCGGAGACCAAATTGGTTCGAACAAATTGAGGGATTTACGATAGACGAAAATAGATCGAGGTCCACATACCTGATTCTGATTGATTGCTAGGATTTGGAAGATTTGCGGATGAGCAATTAGAAAATTCGTCGAGACCTGCGACTAGGAGAGAGAGCGAGAGAGAGAGAGAGTCACCTTGGAATCGCAAGAATCGGCGCCGGGACAGAATGGCGTTGGAGGAGGAAGAATCGGCGCCGGGGCAGAATGGCGCTGGAGGAAGAACGGCGTTGTATGAAGAACGGCGACGGCGCCGGAGGAAACGAGAGTGGAAAAGAAAAGGGTTTCTTACAGTAGAGTCGTGGAATGAGAGAGAGGAAAGGAAACTAGGTTAAGCCCGGAGGAGAAGAGAGAGAGAGGATAGAGGAGAGAGGAGAGAGGAGAGAGGAGAGAGAACAGCGGAAACTAGGTTAGGTTACGCTTGGAGGAGAGAAGGGAGTATAGAAAGAACCGTATTTACGAAGCGTTTAGTAAGATAGCGTTTCTATTAAGCGCTATGTAAGCTTTCACTAAGATAGCGTTTCCCTAATATGCGCTATCTTAGTTAAATTTTTATTTATTTTTTATTTTATTTTTTGCCTTGGTTATTAAATTTGAAGACGTGGATGCGCTATGTAAGTTTACACCTTAGATAGCGCTTTTTAAAAGCGCTATCTAAGGTGCGTTTCCTAAGATCCAATTTGTACTAGTGCGTCTTTAGCTAGACCAAATGCCGGGTAAGCCCCCGACAAAGCATCAAATTTTAAGTCTTTGACAAGATTCAGAACAAGGTCTAAACATACTTAGGATCTTGAGATAAATTACCTCCACATCCTCATTTATAGTCGTGCCATCAAAATACAACTTTATACCCTTATTTGTCATTTCCCCATTCACTATTGTCCATCCATCGTTGGTGTGCCCAATGGGCTGAGAACCATCAATAAAATGAAGCCCATCAATGTCTCTTTGTGTATCCTTAACGTTCGATCCATTGTTACAGTTCTGATAAATTACGCTGCTATAACTTGAAACGCACGGATGCCAAGTAAAACTTAAAAATTGCTATACGAGTAGACGCCAACCAAGCTTACCAAACAAAGCGAGATTAAAGAGTTGAATAGAACAATATTGTACGGAATAATACATGATCTCAACAAAAGGAGAAAAATCGCAAGGCTATCAACAAGGAGAGAAAACACAAACTCTCGAAAAGGAAGCATAATATTCGATCGGACTAAACATCAAATTTGAAGAAACAAAAAAAATTATTAATTTTATATTTATTAATTGTAAGACAATCAATAAATGCAAAATTGGGGATTTGACAAATGAATCCGATTAAGATTAGACAATTAATCCCGTAGGGCCCTTCGGCTTTAGGCATAACTAATCCAACACCCGTGCGTTAAACGCACAATCAAAAAACTTTGACAAATCGCAAAACTTAAATCAAGAGTTACTATAACTATAAAAATTAATTTATATTTTTAAAAATATATATAATTAAAAGGTACCCAACAAAAATATATAATGGCAATAATAATAAAAGTTACAAATTTTGACAAAAAAAATTTGAAAATACTTCATAATATCACTAATCTTTTCCCTTCTCACGTGTCATCCAAATAAATTGACCACATGAGTCCAAGTAAACCAATCCCGAAGGACATGCAATTCTTCATTTAACAAAAACAAAATATAATTTTAAAGGGTTTGTAGTAGTACCCAGCTATGCAAGCTTAGGTGAGACCCGTCAACTGGTTTTTTGCCTGATATAAGTTCAAGTAAAAAGACCCCAAATGCAAACACATCCGTCTTCTCATCCATAACACCGTGCATGAAGTACTCTGGTGCCAAGTGTCTAAAGAACGCGTCAAGATTACATTTTAGACATCATAAATGACAATAAAATCAACAAATAAAAGTATAATTTTGGGAGAAACCGTTTATTACATACCCAAAAGTCCCTTCAATTGGAACAATGGAATGATGAGTCCATTGTGATGGAAGCCATTTTGCAAGACCAAAATCAGATATCTGAAAATTTCAGAATAAGCAACCTCATTTTCATTGCCAATTGAAAACAATACCGAGGAAACCAGTTTGAGATTGCAGAAGCTATAGAAAAATGGTACCTGTGGTTCAAAATCCATAGTGACCAAAATATTTGTCGCCTTAATGTCCCGATGAATTATTCTTCTTGGGCATACTTTATGCAAGTAATGAAGGCCTCGGGCAGTTCCAACTGCAATCTTATATCTTGTTTCCCAATCCATTACGAGTAAACTCTCATCTAAACAAACGTTTTCCAGAAAAAATATCCAAAATCAATCAAGCGGACACGGTCAAAATATGATTAACATATGAAATTTAAATAGGAAAGAAAAATGTTAGAATGAATTAGTACCATGAAGAAAAGAAGCAACAGAGCCTTTGGATGAGAACTGAAAAATGAGATAAAAGGCCATTGTCAAAGCAACAGCCCAATAATGATGACACATTTGGATGGTTAACATGACCTAATGTTCCAATCTCAGTCAAGAATTCTCTCTCTTTCCTCTCATCAGTTGATGATTTTGTTAGTCTTTTAACAGCAATTGCTTGACCATCTTTTAGCACCCCTTTGTAAACCTCTGCATACCTTCCTTTTCGAACCATATTCCCTGATATCAATTACAAAAATACACATACTTAAGAACTTAATATCAAAAAATCACAAACCCACAATGTCAAATGCACACACTATCATAAACACACACACACACACACACACACACACACACACACACACTCACACACACACGCTTGTCAAAATTCAAATCTTTTTAACACCCATAAACAAAAAACACTAATTCAACATACTTGGTCACATAAAGATGCAAACTTTACATTCTCTCTGGTAATTGACAAACTGAAATGCAAAAAGTTGAAATTTTCTTGAGAAAGTTAGGGTACCTGGGGCAAAATCATATGCTGAACAGAATTCCTCATTCTTCCATTGCATCTCCTTCAAACTCAATCACATCCACCTCTGCAAGCACAACAAAAATATCACCTGGAATTAGAAAAGGGATGTTTCACTATAAATGTTTGCTTTGCCACTCCCTCCGTCCCAAAATGAATGACCAAAAAAATTGAAATTTGCTCTTGATCAAGAGCAAAGTAAAAAAAAATAAAAATTGGTCATTCATTTTGGGACAGAGAGAGTATATTGATTTAAGTGAAATAGACAAAAATGATTTTTTTAGTGTGTTTTTCCCAAAATGTCATTTCCCACAAATATAGGGAGTCTAGTAACCCCCATCCCGAAATTTAGTAGGGTGGCATCACTGTATGTGATCCCTAACGTCTCAGAATCAATCCCGTCAGGCCCACAAAAAAAATACCAAAAAAATTAACATAATGCAAAAAATATAGACCAAGTCAATAATAAATTTCCAGCTCACCATTTGGGGAACAGCCACTCCCGTAGAAAATTCAGAGGCCATTGGAATGGAGATCGATAACTGAGTTGTAGAAAATGCATTCTTATTTTCATCATCAAGATCAGTCCAAGAGTCTCTAGTTTTAGGCCACTCGTCAAAGAAAGGACGCATAGCATTCTGTTGCTCCTGTTTCACGGGCACTGCTGAGCTTACCTCATTTCCAAAGAAGCAGTGTTGCTGCCTTTGCTTTGACATGGCAACCGAAGCATCAATTATGGGTTGCTCATAAGATTGGGGTAAGGACAGTTGGGAGGAGTTTCCCTGCAAATACAAATCATTTCTTGGTTTCAAAATGGGATTTGATGGAACTTGGGACTGCATCAGACGCCATCCACCATCTAAATTAGAGTCCATCCCCAGACCCTTCATGCTTCCTGAAGCTTCGGAAGAGTAATTATGGTCAGCCACATCAGGTGATACTCCCTGATTGTACCTACATATTTATATTTTGAATAAAGACTTATTTGAGTTGCATTTTCATTAGTTGATCAAATAGATAACAGAAGGAAAGTCGCAAATAAATCTCACTCCCTCCGTCCCAAAATGAACGTCCCAAAAAAATTCAAATATGCTCTTGATCAAAAGCGAGTTTCTCAAGAGCGGATTTGAAAATTTTGGATCTTCATTTTAGGACAGAGAGTAATTTAACAGGCAATAGAAAATGGTGAGTCAATTTCATGAGTAGCCAGCTTATTCTAGTCGTACATCACAGCATTTAGGGGGATCCTGGTTAAATAATTGGACTGTGGGAAGGCCAGCTCAATAAAACATTAACAATAGGTTTCGGGCACTGAATTTGGTTCACTTATCAGCCTCTCACCCATAGCCTCATTATTAGGAAAGGATTTCTCTCCTAACCCACTACCTCTGTCTACCAACCCTAATGGATCAGCAAAAAAATCTGCACAGCCACAAAACTACAATCACGCATTATTCTTTACAACTCGAGCAGCTCCATTTCTAACATCTGCTACTACAATCTGACACCATGCATCCTGACAACTTTGAACACCAAAAGGAAAAGCATGTGATTCAGAAGCATTCTCTTAAGGCATTATATTTCCTTCAGATTTGATACACTTGTGCTTCTCGTGTATGTGGAACTCATACAAACTACTTGAGAAAGAGGGTACTGGCAAAATGCAAAAAGTTCTTATCTATCCATATCCTGATAAATTTAGTTCCAAACGAAAAAAAACAAAACCCCCTTAAGTTGTCCAGGGACTCCAACACTTGTTCATTGTTAAGTTTTGATAGTTATATACTTTAATAACAAAGACGCGTTAATATTTTTACAGTACACTTTCTAGATATTTAGTTTTACGATAATTAAATGAATAGCGAAAAAAATTGGTTAAAAAACGTTCTAGAACAAAGTTTTTTGTTTAGAAAAAAAATATTCATTTTGAAACTTTTTTTTTATATTTATTTAGGATCATGGGGTATTATTTTATTTTTATTTGTATAAATATTGGCAGATAAATTTGTTATCATTTATAATTGTTTTTTCTTTTCAATTTTTCAGAAATTGATGGGGTATTTCGTTTGTCTTGAAAAGACAATCCCACTCAAATTAGTTTTGATGGCCAACCACAATCAGATATGATTGAGAAAAAAAAAGGATAGAGGCAACCTACTTCTTTTTATCAATGTCAGGGATGTCACTCCTTTCAGCCTTCTCCACAATCACCTGTAAATGGAACTTAATCATTAGAAACAACACTAACCAAATACACAAGTTCACAACAATTTTACTACATCTTTTTCATTTTATAAAGGGCAAAGCAGATCTCACAGGAATTCTATCAGGGTACTTCTCTCTGATACGAGAAAGATTCTGCCTGCCTCCTCTCTGTAAATATAAATGAAAGATAAGCATTAGCGGAGAAAAAACTTAGAAAACTTCATGTAGCAAGCTATGCAAAGTGAAAGAAGAACCAAACACTGCAATGACTTACTTATTATTGCCTCCATACAGTTCACATTTTGTTGCCATATGGGTATTTTCTGGATGACTGTTAATTAAGATGGATGGAAGTTAACAAAATTGATGAAAAATGTAAAGAGCTTCTTTGAAAATCGCATTCTCCACCCTTAAAATTTAAATTTAAAATAAAAAAATCCTATTATTTTTTAATGACATTTTAATAGATTCACTTCTATGATGATGATTAAATTTATATATATTAGTGTATTATTATTATTATTTATTTTTCTCTCAAAATATTTATTTTTTTAACAGAGCCATCACAGAGCCACAACCTTTACACCATCGTTACTACTGAGGCCACTGGCCACCACCATTATAAACTTCGTTCTTCCCCCATTGCCACCCCCTCTGCCATCATCCACCACCATTACAACCAATCACTACCAATATCACCAACAATCACTACCAATATCTTGTAATGAATTAGGGTTCATATCCAATTTGGGGTTGACCGTTACTTTTGAAAGCTCAGCATACGGCGTCGTTGGATGTTAGCGTATCAGTTAGTTAAGTAGCAGGCTTTGGAATAAGCGTTTTATCTTTAATAGAACGCTGTCGTTTTAGCCTTGCTTTAGGAATCTATTTCTATTATTGATACGCTGTCGTTTAAAGGAGAGAGGGATGAGGCCGTTGTGATCACGTGCTTACTCTCCATTTATGTATTGTTCATTTGTCATTTTCCAGTTATGCAATTTTACCAGAAAATTCTCAACTCTTTCTCTTTCCAAATCTCTCGTTTCTCTCTCATCTCATACTCTGTAATTCTTTCTATTTCTCTTCTTCTCTAAATCTGCAATATAATTCTCTGTTCTCACTAAATCAATTATCTAAAATTGATTTAAGTCTGTTGATCATAACAAAGTGGTATCAGAGCAATCGAATCCACGGAAGAAAATGGTTAACGTTCGCATGGATGCAGTGGAATCAAACATCAGATCGTTGAACGAGAAACTTAATGGGCTCGAAGGTGTGGTAGAAACAAAAACAACGGAGCTGAAGGAGGAAATTGCTGGGTTAAAAGGGGAAATCACCACGCTGAGTCAAGGAATGGAGCAGGTGACCCGTTTGTTGATGGAGATGAAGAGCAACAATGGAAAAGACAAAGTGGATGAAGCTGGGCGTGGACTGAAGGGTAGTAGCAGCTCTGGATCTATATTAGGGGCGTCACCTGGAGCTGGCAAGGGAATTCCAACTGCTGAACAGAACAACCAAGGTAAAGTGGGTGTTGAAACCATTCATATTGATGATTCATCTGATGCTATTAAAGGTGTGGGTTATGGACATGAAGCTAGGACTGATAAGGGAATAAATGAATCGTATAAGAAACATCTCAAACTTGAATTTCCCAAGTTTTCTGGTATTGATCATAGGGGATGGATACGTAAATGCCATAAGTTTTTTAAATATAGAGAAGTCCCATTACGAGATAGAGTGGATCTTGCTACGATGCATTTTGAAGGAGGGGCAGAATTTTGGTATTAGAATTTCAGTGAGGAGATTGATGGGAGTGCATGGGAGGAATTTACTGACAAGGTAGCCATTAGATTTGGACCTCAAGCTTATCAAAATATTGAAGGGGAGTTTGCTAGCTTGCAACAGATTAGCTCTGTGTCAGAGAATACCAAGATAAATTTGAAGAGATGAGGGCTCTAATGAAGATGGAGAATGAAGGGTTGAGTGAGAAATTTTATGTCAAAAATTTTATTAAGGGGTTAAAGGAGGAGATAAGGTTTAGGGTACAATCTCAATTCCCTCCAACTCTCACTCATGCCATAAATCTGGCGAGAATTGAAGAAACCCATTGGGAAGCCTCAGTCAGAAAGCTCAAATCAGCCACGTATAAACCCAATCCAACTTATACACCTTACACTACCACTCCCAGATCCACCAATACTAATTGCCAACAAGTTGCTAAATCCAATAACAGCAACAACAGGTTTTCTACTTATTCCACTCCTTCCATTAATCAAGGTAGTGACAACTTATCATCCACCAAAAACACCATTCCCATTAAACACTTAACACAGTCAGAAATGCAAGCTAGAAGGGAGAAGGGCCTATGCTACAATTGTGATGAAGTATTCAAAAATGGGCATAAATGCAAAAGTAAGCAGATCTTTATGTTGGGGGTAGAAAATGGAGATGAAGATGAAGTATGGCATGATACTTCAGAGGAACCCATGACAGAGGTTGAGAAGGAAGAAGCACCAGCAGAGAACTTAGAGATTTCAGCTCATGCGTTATCTGGGAGTACCAATTTGCAAACATTGAAGTTAGTTGGGAAGGTGGGAAACAAAAGATTTTTTGTTCTCATTGACAGTGGAAGCACACATAATTTTTTGGATGTTAGGACTGCAGAGAAGATAGGATGTGCAGTGACACCCACCCAAGGCATACCTGTTACAGTGGCTGATGGTAGTCAGATACACAGCCAAGGTGAATGTAAGGGTTTCAATTGGAATTTACAAGGAATTGAATTCAAAGGGGACATGAAGATTATCCAGTTGGGGGTTGTGATGCAATCCTAGGGGTACAATGGCTCAAGACTTTAGGTCCCATTTCTTTTGACTTCACTGAGATGTCAATGGGATTTAATTGGCAAGGTAAGAGATGTAAGTTACAAGGGGGACAAGATGTAGTGATGCTAAAATTTATGACAGCTTCAACTGCTACCAAAATGCGGAAGGACTTGCCTTGTGGAGCAGTTATTCAACTGTATTCATTAACATCAGTGGTCAGTGAGGAGGATATGGATCCCAGAATTTCAGAGGTGTTAAGGGGTTATGAAGATGTTTTGGGGGAACCAAAGGGACTGCCACCTGTTAGGGATTTTGATCACTCTATTCCCCTTAAACCTGGTAGTCAACCGGTCAATAACAGGCCATATAGATGTCCCTATTTCCAAAAAAATGAAATAGAAAAGATAAAAAAGGAGTTGTTGGAAAGTGGGGTGATCCAGCCTAGTTCCAGTCCATTTGCTTCTCCCGTGATCTTGGTTAAGAAAAAAGATGGAACATGGAGGATGTGCATAGATTACAGAGGCCTAAATCAGTTGACTATTAAAGACAAATTCCCTATTCCTATCATAGATGAATTGTTGGATGAATTACATGGGTCGAAATTCTTTACCAAGCTGGATTTGAGGGCAGGCTATCACCAGATTCGAATGAAGGAGGAAGATGTTATGAAGACTGCTTTTAAGACTCACCATGGCCACTATGAATTTAAGGTGATGCCCTTTGGACTCACTAATGCTCCAGCCACCTTTCAAGCTCTCATAAATTCAGTGTTTGATGATTTTTTGAGGAAGTTTTTATTGGTATTCTTTGATGATATATTGGTGTATAGTCCTACCATTGAAGCTCATGTGGATCATCTGAAATTGACCTTGGAAAGAATTCAAAATCACCAGCTTTATGTGAAGAAAAGCAAATGCTCATTTGCTAGCCAACAAGTGGAGTATCTTGGGCACATAGTGACAGGTGATGGGGTAGCTACAGATCCTTCAAAGGTCGAATGTATGAAGAATTGGCCTACTCCCACTAATGTTAAAGGATTGAGGGGATTCCTTGGCTTGACTGGATACTACAGGAGATTTATAAGGCAATATGGGGTTATCAGTAAACAATTAACATCCTTGTTACAAAAGAATGCCTTTGCTTGGAATCAAGAAGCTGAGGAAGCTTTTGTATCATTAAAAGAAGCTATGATTACAGCCCAGTCCTAGCTATGCCTGACTTCACAAAAACTTTTGTGGTTGAAACAGATGCCTGTTATAATGGTTTAGGTGATGTCCTAATGCAAGAGGGAAGACCTATTGCCTTTGTTAGCAAGGCATTAAGTCCAAGACACTTGGGGTTATCAACCTATGAGAAGGAGTTCTTAGCAATATTGTTGGTTGTGGGAAAGTGGAGATATTACCTCTGTGGACAGAGGTTCCAAATAAAAACTGATCATCAAAGTTTGAAGTATCTCATGGAGCAAAGAGTGACCGGTGGACTACAACAAAAATGGCTATCAAAGTTGTTATGATTATACCATCACTTATAAGAAGGGAAGTGAGAACAAGGATGCTTTGTCCAGATTACATGAAGATTCTGTTGAATGCAAGGCTATAACCATTGTGCAACCTCAGTGGGTTCAGGAGATCATTGGCAGCTGGGAGGGAGATAGTGAAGTGCAGAAAATATTAGAAGGGGTTATTACAAGCAATGAGAAGTTTGTGGATTTTTCTCTGAACAATGGGGTGCTGAGGTATAAGGGTAAGCTTGTTATTAGCAGCAAGGGAGGATTAAGGGAGAAGATTGTGAAAGAGTTGCATCACACACCACTGGGAGGTCATTCAGGCATTCAAGGTACAACAAGGAGGATATCACAGTTGTTCTATTGGCCAGGTTTGAAGAAATTTGTGCAAACTGTGATTGGACCTTGTGAGGTTTGTCAACAAATAAAAAGTGAGAATAATCATCCAGCTGGGCTTTTGCAGCCTTTGCCCATCCCTACCAAGCCTTGGGCTGACATATCTATGGATTTCATAGAGGGTTTACCTCCCTCAAACAATTGGGACTCTATATGGGTAGTAGTGGATAGGCTCACTAAATATGCTCACTTCATACCCCTCAAACATCCTTACACAGCCTACACAGTAGCCAAGCAATTTTTTGACAACATTTATAAGTTGCATGGCTTACCTGTGACAATCACTTCTGATAAGGATAAATTGTTCTTGAGTCAATTTTGGCAATCTTTATTTTCTCTCCTTGGAACTTCATTGAACCTTAGTACAGCATACCATCCACAAACTGATGGCCAAACTGAGAGGGTGAATAGGTGTTTGGAGCAATTCTTAAGGGTTGCTACTGGAAGGAAACCTAAGATGTGGTCAAGCTGGCTTACTCTAGCAGAATGGTGGTACAACTCTAATTTCCATACGGCTCTGAAAATGAGTCCTTTCGAAGCACTGTATGGATACCCACCTCCTCAAGCTATATTCAGCCATGAGCAATATTGTAAGCTAGATGCAGTAACTGATTTCTTGAAGAATAGAGATGGACAGATCAGGACACTCAGAGAAGCATTGACAGAAGCTCAAAACAAAATGAAACAATTTGCTGACAAAAATAGGAAGGAGAGAAATTTCGAAGTGGGGGAATGGGTGTACCTTAAGTTGCAGCCTTATAGACAATCATCTCTGGCCTTGCGAAAGAATTTCAAGCTGTCTCCTAAGTATTTTGGACATTTTCAGATTGAAGCTAAGGTTGGTTCTATTGCATACAAGTTGAAGTTACCTTCATCTTCAAAGATACACCCTGTATTCCATGTATCTTTGCTCAAATCGAAGATTGATGATGCAGTTAACCCAAATCCCTCATTACCATTTGTGGGTGAAGAAGGACAATTCTTGGTGGAACCCATTGCTGTGTTGGACAGATGTTTGGTCAAGAAAGATAATAGGCCAGCTGCACAAGTCCTGGTACAATGGTCGAATGCGTTTCCAGAGGATGCGACTTGGGAGGATTGGTCGACTATCGCAGCAAATTTTCCTCAATTTAATCCTTGAGACAAGGATTTTTTGAAGGGAAAGGGGATGTAATGAATTAGGGTTCATATCCAATTTGGAGTTCTTTATTTTTATGATTAGTAAAATTATTATTATTATTATTATTATTATCATTTATAATTAAAAAAAATACTTCACACTTAATAAATTTTCTGTAATTGCAATTAAATAAATACGAGGAATGACGATAATTATTATTAAAGCAAATAAAAGTTACAATAAGCTTTAGCTCACGACACAAGTAATTAAAGACAAATAAGCGTACGACACAATAGACTCGACTCACAATACAATAAAACTATTAAATCACACATTACAAGACTTAAGAATAATCTTTAATCGCGAAACATTCTGAATTTTGCCCATATGTGCCTGATTAGATCCGCTTGCAATTCGTGATAAACTTTTGTATCACGCAAATTCTGATCTAGCACGCACATGATTTGCAAATGCAGGTAGTACCTCATTCGAGAATGATTGATGTGTACTAGACCCACTTGCCTCGAATTAATGCTCCAGAATTTTCAACATTTTCATTTTCCATTGGCATATGAGGATTAGGATTATAATAAGAGGGTCGTTGAAATTGTATTCCATAATATGGAGAAAATTTGGCACAACTAAAGGCATGTTGAAATTTGGTGTAAAACAAAAATTTGGTATGTTTTGAGGACGTGGTTGGTTGAAAGATTGATTTTCAAATTGAAAATGATTAGGAATGGTGTAGTTAAAAGGAAAATTACCTGAATTTTGAGTGTTGAAATGGTTATTATTGGAATCCATTTCACTACAAAGATATTGAAAAATTAAAATATGATAATTAAGAAATTTATATTTTAAAAAAAAGAGGTTTTTTTCTGTGTCCAAATCAAATGAAATAAGTCTCTATTTATAGAGATTTTTTTTATGAATTTTGGTGTAAAAAAAAATTAAAAAAATTAATTTATTATAAAATAATTGAGGTAATAGAAATCGAATAAAAAAAATTGAAATCCAGCCAGCCAATCAACAGACGCCAAGTGTCCCACTTAAAAAAAATTACGCCCCATACACACGCCTCTGTTGGCGCCTGTACGGCACGCGTCATGACGGCCCAATCACAGGACGCCACATGAAATCTCAGCCTGCCCCATTTTTTTTTTATCAACATGTTGAAAAATTGCAACACCCAAATTTTACAACTTCCCCTTCAACACCCCCTACAATAGTTTCAACACCCTCCAACTCATCATCAATACCCACTTTCAACACCATTGTAGATGGTAGAGATGGTCTTAGGCTACTATTTATTTGTTGTCTTCTTTTCTTCTTTTTAGTTTTATTATCCCATAAAACTTTACTATTGATAATATGTTTGATAATCTATCAATTAAAATTTAAAATTTTATAAGAACAATTATATGCTTTCATATTTTTATTATTAAGGTTCAATAAAGTTAAAAAAAACAACCTATGAATACTTACCACACCCTATTCTGAGAGCGATTTACTTTGATTTTTTGTGAGTCAACTTGATTGATTGAACTTTGAACTAGAATTAATGAAAATTTAATTATTTTAATATAATTTCTAAAAATTATTATTAATATCATTAAAAAAATATTATTGATGACGCCACAAACTTTGGGGTCTGAATATGAGGTAGGATATCTGTCTGGATATTCTTTGGATGTACCTAGAACACAAAAAGAGAAGCACCGTTAAGGTTGAAGGTGGATGTTAATCCAACTCAGGCCCTCGGTGTGAAAGTAAGATATCTTAGAGGATATAGTAATCTGAGAACAAGAATTTGGAATGTCTTGGAGTGTTTGTGTGTTTAGGGTTTAGACAATGTGACTTACAATATCAATTTGACACTTACCTTGTCCAAGGGGACAAGGGCTTTCTATTTATAGGTGAGTTTCTTGTTGATGTAAGCCATGAGGTCAGCCCTAAGGACATCTTAGTCTTTGATCAGGTACACGTGTCCGTATCAGATTGGGTCTGTCAGTAGTAAATGAAGATTCACTGTCAGAGGGGATGTCATTGATGTGGACAGGAGCCGGGTATTAGGGAGAGTTGGCGCGGCACATTAAATGAAATAGTAGGCGCCTCACTGAGCCGCATTCAAAGCGATGTAAATAAACCAGCTTCTTTATGTCAGTGCATGTATAGGAAACTTGTTGTCTAAGCTTTGGCTTTAATCGGGAGTCTGGTGAGATTAACCGGGAGTCTGGTATGAGACCGTAGTCAACATCTTGGGCGCGGTCAATGATATTGACGCGGGCACAGATGGAGCGGTCACTATGTTCGCGGTCACCCTACTGGCGGTCTAGATGTCCGCGGTTTTGACTGGGACGGTCTGAGAGGAATGCGATCTTGACCTGACGGTCTATCTGTCCGTGGTCTTGACTCTGGCGGTCTAAGGTGTGCCACGTCATACTTAGCCTTTGGATCAGACCGATCTTGGACCCGGTCTAGCTGGTCCGGGCTCATCAATTATATATTTTGTACATAATTTATTAGTATTGATGATGCCAAAAAGTCAAATCAGCCCAAATCCAAGCGATTGGTTGTACTCCGGCGATTGCTTAGCCTGAAAATAAGACAAAATACGTAAACTAAGTCGGGGCTTCACCGGCGAAGGCCCTCCGGCGTGAGAGTAAGTTCACGGTTTGTAGAGAGAGATAATAATTTGACAGAGCTTCGAGTCAAATAATTAACGTACCAGAATATGAAAATAATGGCTTGTATTTATAGTGATGGATTAGTAGAATTCATGTTGAACTTGGACTATAAAGAGATAAGGTATAATCCTAGGAGAATTACATCTGTTAGAGAGTCCTTATTTAACTTGAATTGATGTAGGAGGGTACAATCCTGATTAGATTGTAACTGCTTAGTCATTGTTTGAATAGGATTGCAATGATTGCTCTGCCGGAAAGTCAAGATACAGAAATTCCTTATCTCATCATAGGCCGGTACGCCGAGATGCGAATATTTCTTTCCTCGTCATACGCTGGTATGCCGAGATGCAAATATTCCTTTCCTCGTCATACATGGCCATTTCGGCCCATGATGAACCGGGGAAGGAGTGAGAAATAAGTGGAGCCCGTAGTGTCAACATCAAGGCGGAGGGAGGCACCTCGTCCTCAAGGGAGAGGATCTCGACCTACGAGGGACGTCTCCTCGGCCCTCTGAGTTGGGCTTTGTTTATACTTGCTTGCAGGCCTTGGTCGGCCTTAGTTGATGCCGAGGTAGAATGACGAGGGAGCCCATGTCTTACCTCATAACTTGATATTTGATGGATTATGTTTATAGCCCAATCCACTTGGGCCTGACCCGGACAAGCCCATGTTCGTATCTCAGTTTATACTGTTCAGTGGCCCCCGACTTTCTAGCTCGACTATGACGAGGAGAAAGTCATCTCGTCCTCGGCTTATGAGAGTACGAACAGGTTGCCACGTGTCAATGTCGCTTTGTTATTTGCGTCATTCCATTACCCATCAGTTGCTGATACAATGATGAGGCTGAGGCCTGCCCCCCAATGTTCTAACACACGTCTTGGAAACCACCAAATGCATTTAATGTTGGGGGTGCCATACCCGTTAACCCATTTTGTTTTCAGGTTTAACCCGTCTGATTGAATATAAAACAGCATCCCCTTTCATTTTAACCTTTTATCATCCTGAACATTTGAGAGCGAAACCAAGGAGATTCAAAAACCTTCGTGTTCTTTGACTGTTCGTGCCCAGAATCACCAGCGACGTTTGATTTCACTGTTCGATTCCGACCATCTTCAACAGAAACAGGTATACATTTTTTCCTTCTACTGATTTCTGCTTTTAACTTGCAATTTCTAGGGTTTCGGTAGGGTTTTGAATTTCAAAACCGCCATTGTGTAACCCTTGAATCTTTTTCTTGATTTTCTTGAATCTGTGTTTGAACTTCCCTTTGCCCCTTCATTCCCCCTTAGAAATGGCTCATTCTTGGGACCATACCCCTCGATTCCGTTATGGGTACCACAAAGGCAACCTAAGGGTTTATCGGAGAGAGAGAGGACCATGGTTGTTGGTGAACTTGACGGAGATTGGAGAAATGTTGACGAAGTATGGATGTATGAGAATGTACATCCAGTATCCGGACAAGACGAGGATAGATAGAGTCGATTCGTTGTCCCTCAGTATAGTGTTGTTTGAGAGTAGATCCGAGATGATTGAGCATATCAATTTGTTTTACCCGGCTTTAGATCACTTGATCGCCTTCGTCTGAGTGGTAACTTGGGCATCATGGCCAGGATGGATGCTCAGGCTAGCAAAGAAGCTTGGTTCCCTCCGTCTGTCGATCCTGATAACCTCAATGCTTTAATCGAGAGGATCGAGGATGAGGGTGAGATGGAGGCGGAGGCCGAGGTAGGTGCTGCTGAGGAGTCAAATGATGAGGCTCAAACCAATGTTCAAACCGAGCAAACTATTATTACCACCGACCTGGTATCCGAGCTAAATGTCAGTGCCGAGGATCGAGGTTTCTTTGGGGAGATCCCACAGAAGAAGAAGCCTTAGATTTTTCTTTTTTGATGTAATAGGCTAGGACTTTTCTAATTCCTTTGAATATAAATGAAATGTCCTTTTCTTCCAATTCATGTCGTCGTTGATATTATGAACTGTTTGATTGAATGCTTGTTTGTGGGCTTTGCACAAGTACAAGTCTGCTTTTAGGGGAGAGCCGAGGTAAGCTCCTCGTTCTTCACCCTTTTATATAAGACGAGGAGGCTGGCTCACTCAAGGGTTGTGGAAATTTTGCATACAATTCATTAGGCCGAGGTGGGGTTCCTCGGTCTTAACTGTTTTATGTTTGACCTCAAGTCATTAGGCCGAGGGTGGTTCCTCGGTCTTGACTGTTGGGGTATTTTCTTCTTTTGCATCTCCTTATGCCGAGGAAGATGACTCGTATACAGGTTTCGTACGTGGAATGTCTGTAGTCATTTTATGACGAGGTGTTTCCTTGCCTTGACGTGAGGCAAGTCATCAGGCCGAGGAGAGGTCCTCGGTCTTGAGTGTTAGGTTTTTTTTTCTTTTTCATCACCCTATGCCGAGGAAGATGACTCGTGCATAGGTTTTTAGATGGTCTTACCTGTAGTCATTTGAGTCGAGGGGTTTCCTCGTCAAGACGTTAGGCTTCCTTCTTTTTCATCTCCGTACGTCGAGGAAGGTGACTCATACGTAGGTTTTAGATGTTGGCCAGTTAGTCATTTGTGCCGAGGTAGGCTAGACATTTGGCGTGTTTCTTGAAGATTCGGGGATAAGATCCTCGTCTTCCAATGTTGTGCCAGTAGCTGGTAGTTGCTTTGCATGTTGAAGAAGTGAATTTCATAAACTGAAAATGATTACATCGAATTGCAATCCTACCATACTGAAAAGGTAAAAGACTAATAATTAAAACTAATCTATTACATAAAATAAACTAACACTTAATGATAGTATTTTCGGAGATTGTCGGAATGCCACGGATGCTTGAGCTCTTTCCCCTCCTTAGTCTTCAATATGTATGTCCCTTCTCGAATGACTTGAGTTATGATGTAGGGACCTTCCCAATTTGGGGAGAGCTTATTTTTTTCTGTCTTTCGACCAGTTGCTTCAATCTTTCTAAGTACCCAGTCGCCTACTTGGAATACTCTTCTGTTGACCCTCTTGTCATGGTATGCCTTGGTCCTTTGCTTGTAATTCACCATTCTCATCTGTGCAGCTAGTCATTTCTCATCTATCAGGTCAAGGTCTAGGAGCCTATTGACGTTGTTGACTTGCTCATCATAATGGGAATTTCTCACATTAGGGATAACCATTTCAGCTGGTGCCATTGCCTTAGAACTAGGGATGGCAACGGATCGGGTTCGGATCGGATCAGGCCTGATCCGAATCCGATCCGATCACAATATGCCTCGATCCGATCCGATCCGAAACTACTTGTACCGAGCCCCGATCCGAACCCCGATCCGATCCGAGACATTAAAAAAAAAAAAAATACAATAAACCAAATTGTAATTACAAAATCAGCAGTTCAGCACCTGTTTTAAAACAAACCATGCAACAAATTCCAAAACTATGAAATGTTTAATACAAACCACTCCAAATAATTGACTGTAGACACAGCTGGAGATTATGCCTGTGGTCCATATGGGGAGGAGTCTTATAATTGACTTGAGTTCTTCTAGTCCATTAGCATCTTCTTGAGAAATAATAGACAAATGCAACGATTTACTTCATTCACCCTCAATAAAATCCAATCTGAGGTTAAACTATCAGGACTTCCATGCATACTAATTGCAGTCACTTTTTAAGAAACAACTTGCCTTGCAATTTGCAGAGAGTAGTTACCACAAAGACTTGCAAGAGGAAGAAAGAAAAAGAAATTAGTAAATTGGTATAAGAATATGTGTTTGTGTGTGACTGTGTATTCTGTAGCAGGTGCATAGTAAATTGGTATAAGAATATGTGTTTGTGTGTGACTGTGTATTCTGTAGCAACCTGGACTAGTTTTATAAGTTTCACTAATCTCATACAATGCCATTTTCGAAAAGACTTAATGGACCAGTTGCAGTCTTGCTTGCAACACTTTGAGAGGCATCACAATCTTGGTTCAGAGGTTCATTATTGTCTTCACCATCATCAATATTAATTGTATTCCCTTGATCAACCTCATTAGACATCTATCAAATTAAAAAAAAGAATTTTGTAATAACATCACATACTTAAAACAAACCATACACCTTACTGTAATTACAAAAAAAAAAACATGAATGTAAAACAGAGTAACAAGGAAAAAGGAGAGTGGGGCAACTTTTTTGCGACATATAGAGTAAGTCCTTACTGAAGGAAACAAGTGATACCATATTTTATAAGCTCAAACAAATGCCAGATCAGTATTCAAGTATGGATGTGCAATTCAAGCTCACCCTTTTTACTGCACTGATGAATAGCAAAGAACTGCCAAGTCACCTCACATTTCTCATATGATAATCCTACTTCAACACCCATTTACAATGCCCTCCCCCCCCCCCAAACACCCAACCCATAAAGGCCCATCAAAAACAAGAACTGAAAATGAAAAAAAAAATGAAAAATGAAAAATGGATGTCAGTAAGTAAAGAACACATATTAAATTTAGATTGAACTGGTACTATTTCTCCAATTAAAAGCTAGTAATTATTTGAGTTCATAACGAAATTAAAAGTTTTAGAATGGTTTAAGAATGAAATTGAGAATTATAAAAAAACGAAATTAAAAGTTTTAGAATGGTTTAAGAATGAAATTGAGGATTATAAAACGAAATTAAAAGTTTTAAATGGAAAAAATCAAGAGAAAGTACCTTGAGAGTTCGTCGATCGGAGGAGCGGCGGCGGATAGAGCTCGGTGCGTTCAACGGTGGACAGAGAGAGAGAGAAACTTGAGAGTTCGTCGATCGGAGGAGCGGCGGCGGATAGAGAGAGCTCGATTGCGTTCAAGGTTCAACGGTGGAGAGAGAGAGAAACGACGGAACGGATAGAGAGAGAGAGAAGAGAAGACGCCGCTTGGAATTGGAATTGGAAATAAGAATGAAAACCTAGAATTTTGACATTTTTCTTTATATATCAAAGATTAAATGTGTATATGTAACAAACATGAGGGGGGTATTATAGAAAATTAAAACCCTAATAAAAATGGACCGGATCGGATCGGATCTCAGGGCGAATCAATTTCAGATCGGATCGGGTTCGGATCGGATCAGACCAAATACCGAACCTGATCCGAAATCCGATCGGATCGGGAAAATTTCTGCCAAATCCGAATTTTTCGGATCGGATCACCTTCGAAACGGATCGGGTTCAGTTAAATTGCCATCCCTACTTAGAACTGAAGGTTAATGCAAATGGGCTTTCCCCGGTTGGCCCCCGGGTGGTTGTGCGAACAACCCATAAGGCTAGGGGAAGTTCATCCAACCATCTGCCCTCGCGTCCTTCAAGGTTCTTAGTAAGGGCTGTTAGGACCAATTTGTTAGCAGCCTCCGCTTGTCTGTTGCCTTGATGTCTACTTACTGATGACTTGGCGTGACGAACTCTTACTCTGTTCAACTCTGTTGTGAATGCCGTAGAGAATTGGAGTCCATGATCTGAAATAATTGTGTGTGGGAGCCTAAAATGACACCAGATGTGGTCATGGACGAATTTAATTGCATTATCTTCTGTTATCTTGGCCAATGCTTTCGCTTCTATCCATTTGGAGAAGTAGTTGACTGCTACTATCACATACTTGCAATTGCCTCAGGCGGGAGGGAAGGTCCGATGATGTCGATCCCCCACATATCATATGGCCATGTAGGTATCACAAGTGTTTGCTCAACCGCTGGGAGTCTAGGAATGTCGGAGAATCTCTGGCACTTGTCACATTTTCTAACATAGGCTTGCCCATCCTCCCTCAGGTTTTGCCAATAATAACCTAGCGAGATGATCTTGTCAGCTAAGGTTCTAGCCCCCGGGTGTCCGCCGCGAATGCCTTCATGTACTTCAGCCAAGAGATTTTCAATTTCCTTGGGATAGACACCTCAACAAGGGCTTAGTAAAAGATCTTTGGTAGAGGACTCCGTTCATCACAACGAACCTTGGTGACCTCTTCTTGATAAGTTTAGCTTGTGTTTCATCTTCTGGGAGTTGGCTCTTCTCGATGTAGTCTATGTAGTCATCGATCCAGCATCTCTCCTCTCCATCTAGTAGCATGACTTGTAGTCTTTCATACGTGGGTTCTTCAGCAAAAACTACGTATGGATTGGAATTGGACTCCGACACATCCATAGTCGCTAGTTTAGATAGAACGTCTGCGACTTGGTTATCCTCCCTGCCTATTTGCTTGATCTCGAAGAACTCCATCTTCTTTGTCATGTCTAGGATCAGGTCTCTATATTTGGTAAGTACGCGGTTTTGGGTGTTATACTCTCCCTTCACTTGTTTGACAACAAGTTGGGAGTCACAGAATGCCGCTACTTTAGTTGCTCCATAGAAGGAAGTCAACTCAATACTAAATATCAGAGCCTCATATTCAGCTTGGTTGTTGGAGACAGGGAACTTGAATCGGATGATGTCTTGCATGGTGTACTCTCCTTTCGGACTTGCTAGTACAACTCCAGCTCCGCTTCTCTCCTTCGTAGCTGACCCATCCGTGTACAAGACCCAACAGTTGGACGGGAGTTCGATGGGAGACTCTTCTTCTTCCGTTGTGTTTTGCTTACGGGAAGTGGGGACGTGTTCTCCCATGAAGGCAGTCTCAACTATGAAGTCAACCAGAGGCTGTGCCAGGAGGGTCTTCCTTGGTTGGTAAGTGATATCAAACTCAGTAAGAGTGATAGACCAATTCAGGAGACGTCCGGAGCCATCCAACTTATGCAGAATTTTCTTCAATGGTTCATTGGTATACACGATAATGGGATGTGCAGAAAAGTAGGCACGTAGTTTTCTTGATATAATAACTAGTGCGTACGCTATCTTTTCCACATTTAAATATCTACTCTCCACGTATGACAATGCCTTAGAGACATAGTAGACTGGTTTTTGAGTTCCTTCATCATTTCGTACAAGAACAACTGCGACTGCATGATCTATGGCGGCTAGGAAGACATACAACATCTCACCAGTAATCGGACTGCTAAGCAAGGGAGGGGAACCCAAGTACTCCTTCAACCAAAGGAATGCTTCGGAGCACTTGGGAGTCCAGGAGAAGCTCTTGGTACCCTTTAATACCTTGAAGAACGACAGTGAATTTTCGGCGGATTTGGCGATGAATCTTCCAAGTGCCGCTATTCTTCCATTCAATCTCTGAACCTCCTTAATGTTGGTAGGTTCCTTCATGTCTATCAGGGCTTTATTTTTTTAGGGTTCACCTCGATTCCCCTTTATGATACCATGAAGCCTAGGAACTTTCCAGTCGTCACCCCAAACACACATTTACTTGGGTTTAGCTTCATGTTGTTGGCTCGGAGATTGTTTATTGTTTCCTCCAGGCCAGGGGCATGACTGACCTCCTTGGTCTTTATGACCATATTATCAATGTAGGCCTCCATGTTGCGACCTATTTGTTGGTACGTGGTACCCGCATTTTTAAGCCCAAAGGGCATCATGACGTAACAATAGTTTCCCCCCGGTGTTTGGAAGGTCGTCTTCTCAATGTCCTCTTCCGCCATTTTGATTTGGTGATAGCCTGAATAGGCATCTAGGAAACTGAGAGTTTGGTGTCCAGCTATGGAGTCAACCAATTTATCGATTCTGGGGAGAGGATAGCTGTCTATGGGGCAGGCTTTGTTAAGATCAGCGAAGTCTATGCACATTTGCCACTTCCCATTTTGCTTCTTCGCCATTACCACGTCGGCCAACCAAACGGGGTATTTCAATTCTCGAATGATTCCGGCACTAAGTAACTTTTGCACCTCTTCTTTGATAGCCTCCTCATTGTCCCTTGCAAAAATCCTCCTTGTCTGCGAGATGGTTTTTTCCAATGGATCAACTTCTAGGTGGTGGAGTGCTACTTCTTCATTGATCCCCCTCATGTCTTCAACTCTTCAAGCAAAGACGTCAAGACTATTTTTCAAGAGGGAGATGATTTCTTCCTTCTCTTCCGGGGACAGCTGGCCCCCGAGTTTGATTTTTTGCTCGGGGTAGTTAGGGTTGATGATTACCTCTTCTAACTCATCCACGGGCTCTATTTCTGGACCGTCTCAAAAATTCAGGGACTCAATAATGATTTCTCTAAGCCTTCTACCCTCATTGTCATATACGTCGAGGCCTTCCTCTTGCATCAGTTCGTCAACGTCGGGCAGATCAACTATCCTCAAATCAGGGTTGGCCCCCAAGTTCTGACCGTTGATGAGAACAGGATCTGTCTCTGGGACGGACGGAACTATGCCTTGGTCAGCTGCAATCTCTAGGACCAGAAATTCCTCTTCCAGAATTTCACGGATATAGCTCATCCTAGAGCTAGTACGGGTAGTTTTCAGAGACTTAGAGATTTTGATGTTATCTTCCGGAGTGTCTATCTCCACGCGTTTGGATGATTTTTGGCTCTTCACGACATGCTCCAAGAAGTCCTTGGAGGTTTCCCTCACGCATCCAATTCCAGCACGAGTAAGGAATTTAAATCGTTGGTGAGGAAGGGAGGCGACCAACCTAAGTTTTGCTTGACTTGGAATGCCTAGGATTGCATGATAGTCACTGGTCAGATTCATGACTACGAAAGTGATTGTAGCCTTGGTTCGGAAGGGATATTCGCTAACTTCCAGCTCTAGTTCGACAGTTCTCTTGGCACCGACTTTATGGTTGGTGAAACCTTCTAGCCTTCCATGATAAGGTTCCAGGATGGTGTCTTTCAAACCCATCAGCTGGAAGGCAGAGTAGTACAAAATATCACGAGAGGCCCCCGTGTCGATGAGAAGTCTCTCAGATTCAACGTTGTCAATTCGACCCTTTATCACCAAGGGTTGCTCACGGGCGGCACGGCTCCACGCCAATTCATTGGGAGAGAAACTTATGACCTCTTCCGCCTTATGAACCTAAACATGAACGTGGTATACCTTGCTCAGCTCATGAATCTGGTCCCTTAGCTTTCTGGTAGAGGATACTTCTTCCCGAATTACATGCAACTTGGCCCTAGGAGGCCACTGCTCCCCGTCCTCGCTTTTGTCATCATCTTCACTCGCGTCCTCCTTCCGTTTCCGCTTGCCATCTTTCTTCATGACATAGCGGTCGAGTTTGCCTTCGTCGACCCACCTTTGGATCATTTGTTTGAGGGCAATGCACCATTCAGTGGTGTGACCATAGTCCTTATAAAAATCACAGAATTTAGAAGGGTCACGAGGAAACTTTGGTTTGTCGCTCAGCGGACGAGGAGGTGGAAGGTTTACTAGTTGCATGATCTCCGTGTTGGGTTTGGTAAGAGGGGTAAAGATTTCGGGCTTTTCAGAACCCCTTGTTCTATTATTCCCCTTGGATCCACTACCATTTCCATTTTCATTGGAAGCATGGCGAGTGACAGTTGCTTCCGGTTCCGTCTTGTCAGACCTCTGCTTGCTTTTGTCTTCCACCATGGCAATAGCGTACGCCACATTGTACAAGTCTGCTTTGGACTTTGGCTCTTGGGCGGAGAGTTCATAGATGAGTGGTCTGGATCTCAATCTAGAATTGAAACAAACAATCACCTCCCTGTCTGTGAGGCTTTCTTCCACTTGCTCTGCCATGGTTCGAAATCGGTTATAATAGCTGAAAGTGGTCTCATTCTTCCCTTGCTCAATGTTAGCAAGGTCTGTTAACCTCTTCTTCCTCCTTTCTGCAGTTGCAAAGTGGTCTAGGAACATCCTCCTCATGCCTCTCCAGCTATCGATCCAACCCTTTTTTAGCTCGCGAAATCAGGTCAGGGTTGTTCCGGCGAAGGTGCTCGTGAAAGCTTTACATAGCATGCCATCGGCCTTAGTGAGGAGGGCCATATTCGACAAGAAACTTTGCACGTGGTCCTTTGCATCAGTGGTTCCGTTATATTTATCAAAGTTCGGGACCTTAAAAAGAGGATTAGGTGGTACATCTGTTATTCTCTGAGAGAAGGGACGAGTGGACCAGTTGTCATCATCGTCGTCATCCTTTTTCCCTTTTTCCATATCATCAATTCTCTTTTTCAATAGTGACAGCTCCTTGCCTGAAGTCCCCTTTTCAGTGTTGGAATGAGTGCTCCGTTGAGAACTCCGGTGGGAACTACGATGGGACTTTTCTCTGGGGTGACCATTCACCCTACTGTGTTCCCCGTCATCTCGATAGTTCTCTCCTCGTTTAGTAGGTACATGATCCCTTCTATGTTCTCCCTCACAGCCACTGAGGACCATTCTGTATGGATGTGGATTCCTTGGCCTTGCAAAGCGATGGGGACGAGGTGAGTCACGCCGAGGACGAGGAGAATCACGCCGGGGATGAGGAAAATCACGCCTATGATGGTTATGATGAGGGACCATGCCGAGATGAGGAGGAGATAAACGTTTAGACAGACTGAGGCTCGTTCGTAGGTCTCTTGAGTCTACCTCATGTTCCTTCGAATTTAAGTGGCTCCTTAGGTCCACCACTTCCTTCTCATTTTCATGATTGTGAGGCCGAGGAAGAGGAGCATCTCGGAGGTTCTGTTTAGGTGGTACAACAGGCTCACGGGGAGGAGGATCTCGGCCACGAGGAGGACTCCTCTGGCTATCCCGTATCTCACCCTGAGTGTCCCTTCCACGAGAGTTGCCTCCTGACCTCGAAGGCCTAATGAACTCGGCCATTGAGTTGTCTGGATCCAATTGCAAAAGAGCAGCCTGAGTCTCGTAAATTCTTTGCAACGTCTCCATTTGTTGGTGCAACAAGGTATGTCGGTCGGCACTGGGTGTTCTCAGCTCGTCCGACGTCGGCGTTCCTCGTCGTCTTTTTGCTAGTTCATTTCCCTCGTGGACGAGTATGACGAGGTTGGTTGGTACCTGCCTCCCCGACAGCTGGCTGTCCCATAGAGCAGAGAGTCATGCCGAGGGATGGTATCCCGTCATTCATAGGAGGAGGAGGTGGAAGCGTCTCATTGGTGGGAGGGATCTCGTCTCCCTGACCTCGGTTCTCCTCATTGGTGAAACTGATGGTTCTACCGTCTTCCATTGATACTAGAATTGCAAACAACACAAATTATCAAAACGGACAATTTTTTTCAGTCACCGAAATCTGGCAAAAACAACAATTACGGCAAAAATAACGATTTTCCGGCCAAAACTCAGATGGGTTTCGAACGCCAATTCACAGACTTCAATTGCGATTGTCTAATCACAAAATTTACGGCCAAACACCAATTTTTCAGGCGAAAATTGCAGATCCAATCGAACGTAAAACAGAGCACAAACGGAACAGATTTTTTCGGCCAAAAAGTGAGAATTATTCGGCGAAAAAGATGGCTTCAGGCAGCGGTTTTTTCAGGTCAAACAATGGGCATTTGAATCGCTTCCCGGCAATGGAACCAAACTGATGATGCCAAAAAGTCGAATCAACCCAAATCCAAGCGATTGGTTGTACTCCGGCGATTGCTTAGCCTGAAAATAAGACAAAACACGTAAACTAAGCCGGGGCTTCACCGGCGAAGGCCCTCCGGCGTGAGAGTAAGTTCACGATTTGTAGAGAGAGAAAATAATTTGACAGAGCTTCGAGTCAAAACATTAACGTACCAGAATATGAAAATAATGACTTGTATTTATAGTGATGGATTGGTAGAATCCATGTTGAACTTGGACTGTAAAGAGATAAGCTATAATCCTAGAAGGATTATATCTGTTAGAGAGTCCTTATATTGACTTGAATTGATGTAGGAGGGTACAATCATGATTAGATTGTAACTGCTTAGTCATTGTTTGAATATGATTGCAATGACTGCTCTGCCGGAAAGCCGAGATACAGAAATTCCTTATCTCGTCATAGGCCGGTACGCCGAGATGCGAATATTTTTTTCCTCGTCATACGCTAGTATGCCAAGATGCAAATATTCATTTCCTCGTCATACATGGCCATTTCCGCCCATGATGAGCCGGGGAAGGAGTGAGAAATAAGTGGAGTCCGTAGTGTCAACATCAAGGTCGAGGGAGGCACCTCGTCCTCAAGGGAGAGGATCTCGGCCTACGAGGGAGGTCTCCTCGGCCCTCTGAGTTGGGCTTTGTTTATACTTGCTTGCTGGCCTTGGTCGGCCTTAGTTGATGCCGAGGTAGAATGACGAGGGAGCTCATGTCTTACTTCGTAACTTGATATTTGATGGATTATGATTATAGTTCAATCCACTTAGGCCTGATCCGAACAAACCCATATTCATATCTCGATTTATACTGTTTAATTCAAGTGTAATATTTTTGTTTTGGCAAAATCTATACAAATGATGATCAAAATTAAAATCAAAATGAGATTATTTTTCTAACACGGAGGAAGTATAAGGAGAGGCTGGGCATGCATAAACGAATTGTGCATTTTAATCTCGATTATTTGAATTATTTTAGTTATTTCATTGCTCTGGAATTGAGTACTACTCTGGCCCAATCAGTCACTCTCTCCGTCCCAATTATATTAATTACATTGGACAACGATAAGTAATTTTAACCAAATATTAATAATCGATATGATTAATATAAATTGGATTGAGATAGAGTAACTAGGGGTGAAAATGGTTCGGTTTAGTTCAGTTTGGACAAATTTAAAAGTCAAAACGCTAGCATCGATTTGAAGAAATTTCAAATCGAGTTAAATCATTAAAAAAAATTCAAATGAGCTAAAACAAACCGCTATAGTTCGGTTTGGTTCGATCTAAACCGCGGTTTGATTTGCGATTTAATTTTGCGGTTAAGACCACGGTACAAACCGCGATCTAGACCACGGTTTGGTTCGGTCTAAATCGCGGTTTGAAAATTAATAGCTGCGATTAACTAAAACTTTGAAGGGATGGTCAGGATTGCGTGGTTTGATTTATGGCTTGATTTCACGTTTCGATTTAATGGCTCAATTTTACGGTTTCAAACAGTGGTTCGGTTTTAAATGGTTCGGTTCGATTCGATTTAAAAGTGCCAAACCACAAGCTGAGCTGAACCACATGGTCTTTTAATTTTCAAACCGAGCTAAACCACTTATATCTAAAAATAATGAAACAAACTATACGATTTAACTCGGTTCAATTCCAAATCGCGATCACCCTCTTAATAACTCAGGGTATGTTTGGCAACTTCAATTCCAAGATTTGAATTTGAAATTGAAAGAATAAAATGATTTTCGTGAAACTAATTTAACCCTTTCAATTTTAATTCAATGAATTGAAATTGATTTACCAAACATACCTCAATATAATATAAAAGAGAAGTGTCGTTGTAGGAGTAGTTTGTCTGCATGTCTGCATCATCAGGTTGTGGGCCTAAATATGATCAATTTGTAAGCAATGAAATATATATGTGGGGCCTTAAATGAAGATCTCATAATTGTCCAGCTGGGCAATAATATATATAAGTCCAATATAATAGGCCCAATTTCCTTAAATATTTAACTGTAAAATATGTGGCTGGGAAGTGGAGGCCTTCATATTGTGGGCTCACCAACGTGGTCAGATAACAAAACCTAACAATCATACAAATTTACATGTCGAAAAAGGATCCATATACTAACTCAAAAGTATTCAGATATACTTCTTCCGTACTAAATGAATTTTTAATTTTTTTTCATTTAAATTTTGCATTTGAGAATTTTGAGAGTTATTTCCTCTGCTCCGATTTAATATTCTTGATTTGATTTTGCCTGAGAATTAAAGAAAAATAAATGTTTTGATTATGAAAAATAAAGTAAGAGAGAGAAAGTGGATATAAAATTTCACAATATTTTGGGGGAAACTAGTTTCTCCCTAAATTATAAAAAGTCCTGTTTTTTTAAACTGTTCCTATATTCGTCAAATACTTGCAAGTTGAAAAAAATTGAACTTTTTATAATTTATGAAGAAACTGATTTCTCCCAAAATTTGCTCATAAAATTTTTGTTGTAAAAATAACAAGTTAGTCTCATTGTTCATATTAAGTTTTAAAGTCTGAGTTTACACCAGAAAATCAATTGGTGTTCATGGGAGTAGCCTATTATCTTTATGTATTGAATACAAGGCTAGTTTATTCTTGATGTGGGAGTGCTTCAACATTAAAGTAATAAAACGACCAAAAACCTTAATCTAATCTGGACATACTAAAAAGAAAACTAAGAACATTAAACTGGGACGGAGCTAATATTTGTTAAAAGTTACAATTTAACATTTTTTTAACATAAATATACGAAATATAATTTTAATAATTTCATCATATTGCATAATTAATTTAAGTCCAAATTAAAATTTGTTATATGTTGAAGGAAAATTTAATACAACAACAACAACAACAAAGCCTTATTTTCAAAATAATTTGGGGTCGGCTAACATGAATCATCATATGTCATAGTGTGAAAAGGTTGTTGAAAAAAAAAATAAATAAAATAATAATAATAATAAAAATAATAACATAAAATAAAAATATAAAATATAAAATATAAAATATAAAAATAAATAAAAAATAATCAACCCCCCACATGGATTTTTGCCCTCCACTCCGGCCTCTTCAACACCATACTTTCATCCACTCCAAGTAAACTCATATCATTTTCAATAACTCTAATCCAAGTTTGTTTGGGTCTTCCCCTACCCCTCGCCATTTTATCATTTCTCCACTGTTTCGGCCTCCTAACCGGTGCATCACTCGGTCTCCTTCTCACATATCCAAACCACCTCAGACGATTTTCCCTCATTTTATCCTCAATGCGCGCAACTCCTACTTTACCTCTGATCACCTCATTTCCCAATCGATCCTTTCTTGTATGACCGCACATTCATCGAAGCATACGCATCTCCGCCACATTCATCTTATGCACGTGACACTGTTTCACGGCCCAACATTCGGTGTCGTAAAGCATTGCCGGCCTAATTGCCGTGCGGTAGAATTTTTCCTTTAATCTATTGGGCATGCCGCGATCACATAGAAACCCTGTGACACTCTTCCACTTCAACCAACCTGCTTTAATCCTATGAGCCACATCACCATCTAATTCTCCATCCTTTTGGATAATGGATCCAAGATAGCGAAAAAAACTCAGAAGCTTGGACAATCTTTCCATCAAATGTGACCGTCCCTGCCTCCCTACTTTCAACTCTGCTAAACTTACACTCCAAATATTCAGTCTTGCTTCTGCTTAGTCGAAAATCTCGAGATTCCAAAATGTGTCTCCACAACTCCAATTTACTTTCAACACCCTCTCTTGTCTCATCAATCAACACAATATCATCTGCGAACAATATACACCTTGGTATATCATCTTGGACTGAGCTCGTCAATTCGTCCATTATCAAAGCAAAAAGAAAGGGGCTAAGTGCGAAACCTTGATGCACTCCAATCTTTATTTAGAGAGACAAAGTTCCTCCAATTCTGGTATTGAAGAAAATTGTACTTAAACAACAACCTTTCAAGTTAGTCCGCTTAAGTAAATATTACATACTCCCTCCGTCCACTTATTTATTTTACACTTTTTATTTTGGGCGTTCAAATACATACTTCACACTTTATTTTTTTACCTAAAATGGAAAGTTTTTATTATTAAAATATTAATCCTACCCCACTCATTCTCTCTCCTACATTATTTTAATACTCACAACACCATTATAATTTACTATTCTCTCCACTCATTCTCTCTCCTATTTTACTTTTACACTCACAACATTTATATCATTATTTTTTTCATTAATCCACACGTGAACAGTAACTGTGAAGCAACAAAGTGGACTGAGGGAGTATATCTCAAAATAAATAATTAATTTTTTCTTGATTAATAAAGGGAATTTTTTATTTTTTTTTAATAATAGGAAGAACTAAGAAGTACTAAATTATCTCATTTGGCAAAAATCATATTTTCGTCACTAAATTTTATCATTTTTCCAAATGGTCTCATTAAAATAATATTTTTCAAAATGTTTTTACTTAATTTTCACGATTTTCAGAAAGGGCTCCCCCGTTAACAAATTCGCTAAAAGTCTGAAGAAATTTAGCTACGTGACTAATATTCGTTAAATTTTTTCAACATATATATTAACTTTGTTGACATGTATGATGAAAAATACAAATTAATTAATGTAAAATGTCATTAGCACATAATTTATAGAAAATATTACAAATTAAAGACATACACTCTCTGTCCTATTTATGTCCTATTTAAAAAGACACAAATTTCTATTTTAATTGTCACGTTTAAAAATACAGACTTCTAAAATGAAAACTATTTAATACTTCTTTATTTATAAGACTAACTTGTCATATTCGAAATAACTATTCACTTACTATTTCATACCTCACATTATCACTCATACCTCTCATTTTTCATACTAACAATACTAACTTCAATCATATAATGTTCTTAATTTTCGAATCAAACGTGTATTTTCGAGTAAGACGGGGGAAGTATATATTAGTTTCTCTTATTTAAAATAACTAATTATTTTAACTATGCAAATAAATTAAGGAAATTTAGTTGACTCTATTATACGTAATATATAATATATAGAAATGTTTTACATGATGATGTGAAGTTTAAATCATCACAAAAAAGGATAATTTATTTTGAAATGAAAGAGTATTTTTATTATAACTATTGTATTTGATTTGTCATTTTTTTTAAAATACAGTTTACTAGTTTGTATATTATATTATATGTACAACGATAAATTTATATTCAAAATATTTTCTTATTTAAAAAATTAATGTTTATTTTTGAAAAAATAATACTCCCTCCGTCCCACTTCAAAGATTTCAAAGAGCCCACTTTCCTTTTTGGGACGTCCCACTTCAAAGAGCTTATTCCATAAATGAAAATATGTGAACAGTGTTTCGGACATTCATACCCTCATAATGTTTATATACTTACAAGAAAATCATTCATTATACCCTTATAATATTAACATATTTACAAAAAAAAACATTCATTAATTTACTATTTCTTCTACTCACTCTCTCTTCGATTAAATATTTTTAACTTTTACATTCTCTCTCCTCTAATCTTCTACACACTTTTAATTCTTTATTCATTTTTTAAAATTTTTCTTAAAAAACTGTAAAATATTACTATGGGTTCTTTAAAGTGGGACGGAGGGAGTAATATAAGTAATACTTCCTCCGTCCCAAAATGTTTGTCCCATTTGACTTTTTTGTTGAACTTTGATCATAAATATATGACAATTTAATTATGTTCATGAAATTCTAAAAATTATTATTGATTCACCCTTAATAATATTATCAACAACAACTTTTAGAATTTCATGAACATGATTAATCTCTCATAAATTTATGGTCAAAGTTTAACAAAAAAGTCAAATGAGATAAACATTTTGAGATGAAGGGAGTATCTATATCTATCTATATATAATAATAAGATCTTGGTAAATTTTTGGCCATTGAGGGGTATTTTAGTCATTTCATGCGATGGCAAGAATGCAATTTAGAAGGCAAAAAAGCAACGTGGCAGCGTGTTATTGGCCAAAAATTTGTTTTTTTTTTTTTCAGGTTGGACACGTGTCGCTTAACTGAGAAGGGCCATTACAGTAAATTAACTGGCGCATGTAACCACGCGCAGACAATGGGGCGTATACACAAAATTTTTCTTTTTTTTTTTTTTTTTTTTTGGGTTTTGCCAAATGTCATCACATGATTGGCTGGACGAATTTCGAAAAAAACAAAAATTATCCCATTTCTTTGACCTCAATTATTATATATTAAAATAATTTTTTTAATTTTTTTTTTACACCAAAATTCATATTTTTTTTTCTCTTCAAATAGAGACTTCTTTCATTTGATTTGGACAAAAAAATAAAATCCTCTTTTTTACATATAATTTTGTTAATTATCCTTTAATAATTTTTTAAATTCTTTTTATTTAAAATTAATTAAGTCTGAAGTAATTTTTTTAATTATAAATAATAATAAAAAAAATCCTCTTTTTTTAATATTTTTTTACACCGAAATTCATAATTTGTTTTCTCTTTAAATAGAGACTTTTTCATTTGATTTGGACAATAAAAAAATTCTCTTTTTTAAATATAAATTTATTTTTTATTAAGTGTGAATTATTTATTTTTACTTATAAATGAAAATAATAATAATAATAATAATAATAATAATAATAATAATAATAATAATAATAATAATTTTACTAATCATAAAAATAAAGAATCTAAAATAAAGTAAATGTGGTGGGGTATAGGACAATTAGTTGGGATGGTGTTAATTTTTTTTCTCTTTAAATATAGACTTTTTCATTTGATTTGGACAATGAAAAAAAATCCTCTTTTTTAAATATAAATTTATTTTTATTAAGTGTGAATTATTTATTTTTACTTATAAATGAAAATAATAATCTATCTATATATAATAACAAGTTTGTGGTAATAAAAGAGGGTTTGAGGGGTAATTTAATCTTTTCACGCCATGGCAGAATTGAAAAACAATGGCTGAAATGACCCGTGACAAGCTGTGATTGAGGGGTAATTTTTTTATTTTTTTTTTTGCAATTTTGGACACCTGTCGTCATTTGGATGAAGGGCGTTTTGGACAATTCCATGGCGCGTGCGACAATGCCGCGTGAAGACCGTGAGAGCGGCTGAAGTTTTTTTTTTTTTTTTGGTTTGGACACTTGGCGGCCTCTTATTGGCTGGTTGGATTTCGATTTTTTATTTTTCACCCATTTCTTTTACATAAATTGTTTTAAAGTATATTAATTTTTTTAAAAAATTGTGTTTACACCAAAATTCATAAAAAAAACTCTCTTTAAATAGAGACTATTTTTATTTGGTTTGGACACAGAAAAAAACACATTTATTTTTAAATATAAATTGCTTAATTATCCTTTGTTAATTTTATTTTTTAATTTTTCAATATGTTTTTATTCAAAATTAATTAAGTGTCAATTTTTTTTTATTATAAATGTTAAAGATAATAATAATAATTTTACTAATTATAAAAATAAAAAATATAAAATAAAAGTGATGGTGTATAGGATATACTCCCTCCGTCCACTTACATACTTCACGGTTACTGTTCACGCGTGGATTAAGGAAAAAAATAATGATATAATGTTGTGAGTGTAAAAGTAAAATATGAGAGAGAATGAGTGTCAAAGTAAATTTAAAATTTAAAATTTAAAATTTAAATTTAAAATTTAAAATTTAAAATTTAAATTTTAAAATTTAAAATTTAAAATCATAAAAATAAAGAATATAAAATAAAATAAGTGTCGATTTTTCTATCTGTCTCAACAAATTGTGTATTTATAAAGACGAATATTGGGAAAGATGTCCATCATCATTAATATATTGCACTCTGGGTACAGCAGCGACACTTTCTTGCTTCGGGGGTCCCAGGCTATCAAGTTATGCGTTTCCCACTGTGGCAAAACTGCAAATAATTCGTCCTAGAAGCCACGTGGCAGGCTGTGATTGGGTTGAATGAGGCGCGTCTGTACTAGGTGATTTTTATATTTTTTTAAAAAAATTTGGACACGTCTCCCGTTCAGTGAAAGGCATTTTAGAACAAAATATCAACTAACTAAGGGAGTTATAATCTCAATTTTTGTGAAATGCAATAAATTACTTTTATGAACAATTACCCAAATAAAGTGGATAGTAAATGATTTATTTTGTTTCTTATTTTTTTATTGGTTAAAATTATGATAGCCGTAAATTTCACGGGCCTAAATTGGCGCGTGAATGCATTAGGGTCTTTTATTTTTTAAACATTGGACACATGTCGTCCGTCTGTGGAAGGGGAATTTCGACATTCTTCTGGCGCGCGTACTTCACGCGCCGACAACGGTGTGTTTATGCAGGGTTTTTTTTTTTGGAATTTGACATGTGTCGCCCTTTGATTGAATGGCTGAATTTTCGATTTTTTTTTCATCCGCTTAACCCTCGATTATTTTATAATAAATTAATTTTTTTAACTTTTTTTAACACCAAAATTCATAAAAAAAAATTATCTTTAAATAGATACTTCTTTCAATTTATTTGGTCAGAGGAAAAAAAACCCTCTTTTTTAAATATAAATTTCTTACTTATCTTTTGTTAATTTTCATTTATTTTCAATATCTTTTTAGTAAAAATTAAATAAGTGTGAAGTATTTATTTTTAATTATAAATGATAATAATAATAATAATAATTTTACTGATCATAAAAATAAAGAATATAAAATAAAATAATGTGGTGGGGGAATAGGAGATGAGTTGGAATGGTGTTGAATTTTTATAAACAAAACAATTGTGTATTTATAAAGTATATATGGTTATTTAATATAATAATAATTTATAACTATATATATATATATATATATATGTATATGGGGGATTGTGAAAAATGTGGGTATTTGTTTCTATTTAATAAGTGAGATAGGATAATATGCTTATTGTGTTTATTTTAGTTCGATATGTCAAATAATTTATTTAATTTTTTTCTTAAAAAAAATATTTGAAGCATAGTAAATAAAGTATTAATAAATTTTAAAAAGAAGGGCAATTTCGACATTTCTCTGGCGCGTGTACTTCACGCTCCTACAAAGATTCGTTTATGCATGGATTTTTTTTAGGAATTTTGACACATGTCGCCATTTGATTGGCTGGCTGAATTATCGATTTTTTTTACATCCGCTTTCTTAACCCTCAATTATTTTATAATAAATTAATTTTTTTAAACTTTTTTTTAACACCAAAATTCATAATTTTTGTTTCTCTTTAAATAGATACTTCTTTCATTTGATTTGGACATAGAGAAAAAAATCCTCTTTTTTAAATATAAATTTATTAATTATCTTTTGTTAATTTTCATTTTGTTTCAATATCTTTTTAGTAAAAATTAAATAAGTGTGAAGTATTTATTTTTAATTATAAATGATAATAATAATAATAATCATTTTACAGATCATAAAAAGAAAGAATATAAAATAAAATAAAAGTGGTGGGGAATAGGATGATGAGTTGAAATGGTGTTGAATTTTTATAAACGAAACAATTGTGTATTTATAAAGTAAATATGGTTATTTAATATAATAATAATTTTTATATATAGGGGATTGTGATGACTGTGGATTTTGATTTCTATTTAATAATTGAGTTGGGGTAATATGGTCATTTTGTTTATTTTAGTTCGATATATCAAACAATTTATTAAATTTTAAATAAAAAATCTTTGAAGCATAGTAAATAAAATATTAATAAATTTTAAAAAGAAGGGCAATTTCGACATTTCTCTGACGCGTGTACTTCACGCGCCGACAATGGTGCGTTTATTTAAAAATTTCTCTTTATTAAAAAATAAATAAAATATCACCTTTTTTTTACTAGATTTCCAATCTTCAATTTTTTTTTTTTTACTAATTTCAATACTTTATTTCGTATGTGATAAACATGTTCGTGTGTTTTATTTACTTTCTTAAATGATAAAATATTACAGAATTGTATATAGATAAATGCGTATTCCTTATAATTTTTGTTTTATTCCTATTTTATTATTTTCTAATTTTTATGTACTGACAATGTAGTCTTTAAGATTTAAGAAAGTATTTCATAATATATAAACAAATTGATTTTTTTGATTTATTTTAGTTCAATTTGTCTTTTGAATATATAGTAATATCCCGTGCATCGCACGGGAGTCAATCTAGTATATATAATAACAAGATAGTGGTAAATTTTGAGGGTTTGAGGGGCATTTTCGTCAATTCACGCGGTGGCAAAGTTGCAATTAAGGAGGCCTAATTCCGACGTGGCAGCTGCTGATTGGGTGGAATTTTATTTATTTTTTTTTTTAAAAACAAAGGACATGTGTCGCCTGAAAGGGAGGTATTTCCGTCTTTACTCGCGCGTGTTGATCACGCGACACATTGGGGCGTTTGGGCGAGACGGGTTTTCTTTTTTTTTTTTTTTTTTTTTTTGGTTTTGCCACATGTCACCACTTTGATTCGGCGGCGAATTTCGAAAAAAAAAAATTATCCCATTTCTTTAACCTCAATTATTATATATTAAATTAATTTTTTTTTTATTTTTTTGACCATAATTTATGATTTTTTCTCTTTCAATAGAGACTTTTTCATTTGATTTGGATTAAAGAAAAAAAAATCATCTTTTTTAAAAAAGAGGATTTTCTATTTAATAAGTGGGGTGGGGTTGTGTTTTGACCTCAATTATTATATATTAAATTAAAATTTTTTTTTACACCAAAATTCATATATTTTTTTTTCTCTTTAAATAGAGACTATTTTCATTTCATTTGGACACAGAAAAAAAAACCATTTTTGTATATATAAATTTCTAATTATCCTTTGTTACTTTTTCTTTTTCATTTTTCAATATGGTTTTAGTCAATAAATTTTAAGTGTGAAGTAATTTTTTATTATAAAAGATAATGTTAATAATATTAATTTTAGTAATTATAAAAATAAAGAATATAAAATAACATAAAAATGATGGGGTATAGGATAAGAAATTGGAAGGGGTAATATGGTTTTTGGTTTATTTTAGTTCGATACATCAAACAATTTAATGTTTTTATTTAAAAAAACATGAAGCATAGTAAATTTAGTATTAATTACTTTTATTAACAATTACCCAAATGAAATTGGATAGAAAATGATTTTTTTCTTTCTTTTTTATTGCATAAAATTATGAGGCGTAAATTACACGGGCATAAAGAGGCGCGTGAATGCATAAGTTTTTTTACATTGGACACGTGTCGTCCGTCTGTTGAAGGGCAATTTCGACATTCCTGCTGGCGCGTGCGCACGCGCGATAATGGTGGGTATATGCGAGGGGTTTGTTTATTTTTTTTTTAAGAAACAAATTTGACACGTGTCGCCTGTTGATTGACTGACAGAATTTTCGATTTTTTTACATCTTATTTCTTTACCCTCAATTAAATATAAATTTCTAATTATTCTTTGTTAATTTTTCTATTTTATTTTTCAATATGATTTTAGTCAAAAAATTAAGTGTGAAGTATTTTTTTATTATAAATGATAATAATAATAATATTTATTTTACTAATTATAAAAATAAACAATTTATTTATTTCATTTAAAAATTATAATCGAAGCATAGTTAATTAAGTATTAATTACTTTTATTAACAATTATCCAAATAAAGTGAATAGTAAATGATTTATTTTATTTTTTTTTTGGTTAAAATTATGAGATCCGTAAATTACACGTGCATAAAGAGACGCGTGAATGCATTAATTTTTTTTTTATTACATTGGACACGTGTCGTCCTACATTGAAGAGCAATTTCGATATTTCTCTTGCGCGTACGCGCGCCCATAATGGTGTGGGTTTATGCGGGGTTTGTTTCATTTCTTTTAAAGAAATTTGACACGTGTCGCCCGTTGATTGGGCATTGAATTTTCGATTTTTTTTACATCTTATTTATCGTCCCTCAATTATTTTAAAATAAATTAATTTTTTACACCAAAAATCATAATTTTTTTCTCTTTCAATAGAGATTTACTGTCATTTGATTTGAATGAGAGAAAAACAACCCACTTCTTTAAATATTAATTTCTTAATCATCCTTTGTTAATTTTCGTCTTTTATTTTTCAATATATTTTTACTAAAAATTAAATAAGTGTGAAGTATTATTTTTAATTATAAATGATAATAATAATAATAATAATAATAATAATAATAATAATAATAATAATAATAATAATAATAATTTTACTAATCATAAAATTAAAGAATATAAAATAAAATTAAAGTGGTGGGATATAGGATGATGAAGTGGAATGGTGTTGAATTATATATATATATATATATATATATATATATATATATATATATATATATATATATATATATATATATATATATATATATATATATATATATATATATATATATATATATATATATATATATATATATATATATATGGGGATTGTGATGAATGTGGGTTTTGGTTTCTATTTAATAGGTGAGATGGGGTAATATAGTTATTGTATTTATATTCGTTCGATATATCAAACAATTTATATAATTTTTCTTTAAAAAAACATTTGAAGCATAGTAAATAAAGTATTAATAAATTTGTCAATTTCTCTATCCATCTCAAAAATTTTGTATTTATAAAGATGAATATCGGGGAAGATGGCCATCATTTTTAAAATTTTGATTGAAATGTATGTCAATATTATAAGAATTAAAGATAGTATAAATGTATGTCAATATGGTTATTGTGTTTATTTTAGTTCGATATATCAAACAATTTATTTAATTTAAAAACATTAATATTTGAAGCATAGTAAATAAAGTATTAATGAATTTGAAAAAATATGATATTAATTTTGATTAGATAAATTTACTATCCTTATCCTTTTGGTATGAACAAATTTTTTCTTTTTATTTATAAAATTCACCTTTTTTTTACTAATTTCAATACCTTACTTTGTATGTGATAAACATGTTCTTCTTTTTTATTTACTTTTCTAAATGATAAAATACTGCATAATTGTATATAAATATATGCATATTCCTTATGATTTTTTTTTATTCCTATTTTATTCTCATTTTTATGTACTGACATTGTAGTCTTTAAGAAAGTATTTCATAAATATATAAACAAATTGTTTTTTTGGTTTATTTTTGTTCAATTTTTGTCATTTAAATATATAGTAACACCCCGTGCATCGCACGGGAGTCAATCTAGTATATTATAAAAATAAAAAATGTAACTCCAAGCTAGAGACAAAAAGTTGACCATCATATCATCAATTTATTTAAGCTTCCACTTGAAATGAATAACACTTCAATTCGTGGGACAATCTTCAGGTCGGTCTTTATGTCTCCTCTAATTTCGAACAGTTCAGAGAGATAAAATTGTTGAAATATCTTATACTCCCTCCGTCCATTAATATTAAGACACTTTTCTTTTGGGCGTCGCCATTAATATCTATGTGACACTAAAAAGAAAACTTTATATTAATAAAATATTCACCCAATCCCACTCATTCTCTCTCCTACATTATTTTAATACTCACAACACCATTATAATTTATTACACCCTCCACTCATTCTCTCTTCACTCATTCTTTTACACTCACAACATTTTATTAAAATATCATATTCCTTAATTCCCGCGCAAACAGTGTTTGTGCTAATACTAATGGGACGGAGGGAGTATGTCGGTGATGATAGTGTTATAGAGTGTCAGTGAATTACAGACTCATATTGACATTTCTTTAACTAAGGCTCCGTTTATTTCGGGAAAAATAACTTTCGGAAAATGATTTTCTGGAAAATGTTTTTCGGAAAAGGAAAACGTTTTCCGAAAATGTGGAAAACGTTTTCCTGGAAAACAACTTCCTTAGGAAAATGGGAAAAACGTTTTCCGGAAAATGAAGATGTTTTTCGGAAAATTATTATTATTATTATTATTACTATTATTTTGTTATTTTGTTATTATTATTATTTTATTATTATTATTATTATTATTATTTTATTATTATTTTATTATTATTTTATTATTATTTCATTTTTATTATTTTTATTATCATTTTATTATTTATTATTATTTTATTATTATTTTATTATTATTATTATTATTATTTTATTATTATTTTATTATTTTATTATTATTATTATTATTATTATTTTATTATTATTTTATTATTATTATTATTATTATTATTTTATTATTATTTTATTATTATTATTATTTTTTTTTAATTATTATTTTTATTATTATTTTATTATTATTATTATTATTATTATTATTATTATTATTATTATTATTATTATTATTATTATTATTATTATTATTATTATTATTATTACTATTATTATTATTATTATTATTATTATTATTATTATTATTATTATTAAAATATTATCCATCCACTTTTTTTACACCATTTTCCGGAAAACAACTTCCTTAGGAAAAATCCGAAAAACGTTTTCCTTAGAAACGACGGAAAATGTTTTCCGAAAATCATTTTCTCCATTTTCTGGGAAACTACCAAACACCGAAAAATGGGAAAACGTTTTCCGGAAAACAAACATGTTTCGGGGAAAATGGGGAAAACGTTTTCCGAAAAATTACCAAACACCGGAAAATGGGGAAAACGTTTTCCGAAAAACGTTTTCCTCCCATTTTCCTGAAAACAAACGGGGCCTAACATTTGAAACACTTATAAATAAGTATTAGTATTTGTATGTCAACGGTTATGTGGTTATGTTAAAAGAATGTTAATGATAGCGGCCCGTTTTCGAGGGTGCTCAAGTTGTGCAGCGGTACAGTGCCCAAAAAAACTATCCAAAAAATTATAGGGCCCCAATTTTTTTTAATATATGTGTATATATATTGAATGTGCGCTCGCCGAAAAATTTGTTTTCAATGATGAAAATAGGAGTCGCCACGCCATGTTTTAAGGTACACTTTGAAAAAACTTTGAAAAAACTTTGAAAGAGAAAATGGGTCTGGGGGTCAGGTTACGTGTTGAAAAGAATCGAGAGTTCACCCAACACGCCTCGTTCGTAGACGAGTCTTTCTAATTAAACATTCAAATAAACCAAAGTGTGTGCAAGCAATGATAATGAACAAATGTGATAAACCATGAATTTTATTGATTTGAATTGAGATCTTACAACTTGTGAGCCATTTGGTTAGGGAGGCCACATCCCAATTACAATAGATCAGAACAGATTACAAAGAAAAGTGATCTCTGCAAATAGATAAAGTGTGTCGCGTGACACAGGACGTGCATGGCTGGATGTGTCGCGTGACACAGGATCCACCTAGGCACGATGTGTCGCGTGACACAAGGTGTCCATCTGCAGAGATCTGAAAAATGAACAACAGAATAATCAGAAACCAACACAGATCTAAACAATCAAGCAATTAAGCTTCAAAATGAACAATTAACAACAATTCAACCAAGGGGGTGTGGATATGGGTAGATCCACACTCCCTTGGGAATCAAATACCAATTCCAACAATGATCAAATCATAAGCATTCAATTATTCAAAGCAACAATGTTAAACAGAGAGATTGCGATTGGGGTTCAGTAATCAAGACAGATGGAGTCTGATTACTGAACCCAAAGAGGATAAAATGCTTGGATTACAAAATGGTAAGATAAGAGAGAGAGAGAGAGAGAGGGATGGAATTGAGTAGTTACCCTTGATGATTCCACGAATTCTATACCAAGTTTGGTATAGAATCCTTCGGTAACTGCTTCTGAGGTTGCTTGAGCTGGAAGGATTGATGGATGAAGAATCCAAGTGGTGATGGGTGAATTGGATTGAATTGGGGGGAATTGAAGGTGGATTTGGGTAGGAGAGAGAGAGGTGTGTGTTTGTAGTGTGTGTTACACTCCTATTTTGGCAGAGTAACAGTATGTGAAAGTTGGGGTTCATTTCTGAGAGGGGTAGGGTCTTATTTATAGGCTGCAGTTGATGGTCACAAGGTGTCGCACGACCTTCTGTAACCATTTTACATGCCTCGATCTGTCGCGTGACACAAGGTGTCACCAACCATTTTTGGCGTCAAAACCAGGTTCTGGAACATTCTGGGATAATACCCAAAAGGTCCAAAACAGGTTTATTCCTTGGAGGTCCTTTAGCATGAGCAAAGTACTAAAAAGTACTTCCTTCGCGAGAAACTTATGGAATGTTTCCGAAAGTCTCAGAATAGGCCGGAAATTTACCAAAATGCCCCTTAATGCAATTTTATCAGATTAAAATGCATCTAAGAAGGGTCGCGAATTGAATTGGCGTACTTACATATATATATATAGCTCTGAATCAATATACAAGTTGGAAAGTGTTCTAGTGGTTAAGTGGCGTGTGAAAGGTGTTGGGAATCCTGGGTTCGATCCTTTGTATTAACATGATTGTTTATTTTGACTTCCCTCCTCTTCATTTCATTTTTCAACCTTATTAAGGGCCTATTAACCTCATTTTGCATAGGACACCATAAATTATTGAGACGGGCCTGAATGACAGTGTTAAATAATATCGATGATAGTGTTCAAGAGTGTTATGATAATGTTAAAGAGTAAATGATATTATTAATATATGTCAAAATGTGTAAATTATGGTTATTGATGATATTGTCACCAGAAATTTAAATAAATTTTGATTATAGACAAATGCAACAATTAATTGTGTTAGTGTAATCTACAGGTGATATCGCAGATGATTTTCCAAAAGTCCAGGTGATATCGCAGATGATTTCCTGGACTGAAAATTATATAGTTGTATATTTCTTGTTTGTTATTTAATGGACTAACGTGCTAATATGGTCTGTATAGTCTATGGTTTATGGTTATATTTCAGGGTGCAATAGCATCAAAGAAGGAGCTAGACACGTGTGGAAATTGGAAGAAAAGAATTAATACATTTTATGTATTAATTCGTAACTTTGGCAAACAACAACAACACGTATGGAGACTTTGTCAAAGGTTGTTGCTGAGTTATAGAAGAAGTACAAGGATGATAAAGCAAAGGAGTACAAGGCGTGGAAGCATGGCTTGAGGATTAAACAACTCGGTTGCTACAAAATAGGAAGTGGGAGCTAGAATTGTGGAAACAAATTCACCCACTCTCCCTACACTTCCTCCACGTGCAAGACCAGCCCCAAGGCTGTTATTGGAGTAGTCTTCAAGTAATTGAAGACTATAAATAAGCTTGGAAGGTTTATTTGAAGATATGCCAATTATTTCATCACATTCACACCTTCGAAAAGCTTAGAGATAGAGTTCTTTGTTTGGTTCTTTTAATCCTTTCTCCCTTGTAATTTCGCACTTGATTACTTTGGTATCAAGGTGTGTGAAGGCTAGGATAGGATTCCGTTCTTTATCTCTTGTTCCATAGAGCTTAAAATAGATATAGCTATAGGGAACTTTCGGCTTTGTAACTTCATTCATAGTGATTATAAAGTCTTGCCTAAGAGGCACTCTCAAGTTATATTTATATAACTTGAGAAAAACAATTTTGGTGTTTTTATTCCGCTGCAAACTCTTTTACAAAATTGTTTTATTTTCGAAGTGTGTGTGTGTGCCATCCCAAGTGCTATCGTTGGTGCTGTTATCACCTTGGATATCACTTGTGATTCAAGCCGTGACAATTTCAATTGGTATCAGAGCCTCTCACTTGACGATACAAAGTGTTTGGTCCTTTTTGTCATGGCTTTTGATCCTGCAAATCCAAACCAAAAACGTCTTCCTGTTTTAGATGGTTCGAATTATGCATATTGGAAAATTCTCCTTCGCTCGCATATCAAATCAATTGATCTTCGAGCATGGCGATCTATAGTTCATGGGTACTCTCTTCCACTATTACCTCCTGATGAGGATGGTGATGTTCAGGAAAACCTGAAGGTGAGTGGACTAATGAAGAGATCACCCTGGCTAACTATAATGAGAAAGCTCTTAATGCTATCTTTGAGTGGGTTGACATGCATATTTTTAAACTTGTTCAAAATAGTTCCACAGCTCAAGAAGCTTGGGATATTTTACAAAGGTTTTGTGAAGGTGATTCTAGTGTGCGTGAAAACAAACTTAGAGGTCTTACTGGCAAATTTGAAAGGTTGAGAATGGGTGAAAGTGATACCATTTCCTCTTATTTTGAAAAATTGTTTGACATTGCTAATGAGTGTCAACTTTTAGGTGAACCTTTTACAAACAAACAATTTGTTTCAAAGGCTATTAGAACTCTCCCTGAGCGTTTTAATATTAAGGTTTCATCTATAGAAGAGGCTCACAATCTTTCTACTATGAACATTAATTCCTTAATGAGCATCTTAAAAAATTTTGAGTCAAACCTTGCTGAGCAAAGTGAAGCTTCTAAAGGCAAGAGTGTTGCTTTAAAAGTTCAATCCTCTAGTGGTTCAACTAATGAGGATGACGAAATTTTTGAGGAATTAGGTGAAGATGCCAGTGTTGCCTTACTTACCAGGAAATATAACTCAATGGTGAGAAAATTTAACAAAGAAAATGTGCAGGTAAAGGCTAAAGAGCAACAAGCCAAGGTGTACAATTCAATGCCCAAGAGGACATTTCCATCTACTCAGAAAGGTGGTCCCATAAGGAGAGCATCATCAGATCAATCCAGATCTGATCCAAAATACCTTGAATCAATCCAATGTCATGCTTGCTCTGGATGGGGTCATTACTCAAATGAGTGTGCTAACACTCTAAGGAAGATGGGAAAGAACCTATGGGTTTCTCTCAGTGACAATGAGGATGAGGAGACCAATCAATCTGAAGATTCAGATCAAACAACAATGGTGGTCACAAATTGTGACTCGGATTTTGTCAGCTGATACCCCAGGTGATATCCAAAATGGGATAGCACCCGAGATATCATCCAACAGGTATACAGATTTAAATTTGATAAATCTTTTGTTTTGTGGGTTCTGTTATCATGGATGCGGGTTGTTCACAAGATGAACAAAGTAAGGAGTTCAGCAAGGATGAACTCATTTGTGGTCTTAAGAACCTTTGCAAAGAATTGGTGGATGAATGGAAGAAAGAGAACAAGAAGGTGATCTCACTGTCCAAAGAGGTTCAAGATCTAACTGATGGCTTGACTAGATTGGAAGTTCAACTCACAAAGAAGGATGTGGAGCTGGACAAAGTCAAGAGCAAGCTTACTCTTGCCGAGACAACGTTCAAGAAACTCAACACGAGTTCTACCAAGTTAGATGCAATTCTTGGGTTGTCTAAACCACTCAAGGCAGGTATGGGTTTTCAAGAGTCTTTGAATGCTATTACTTCTACTTTGTCTAATACAGAAGATAAGTTAATTTTTGTTAAAGAAAGAGATCATGTTGAACTTATATCTTCTGATAAGTCTTCTGACAAGGTAAAAATATGTAACTACTGTTACTCTACTGGACATTTGAAAAATGATTGTAAAACTCTCTTAAAGAAACAGTCCAGTTCCTGTGTGATACCTGAAGTGCTACCTAGCATGTCGATATCACCGTCGCCGAAGAAAAATTATCAAAGTAGAAAAGTGTGGAAACCTAAGTCTAATCTGATATGTGATGTTGTATGCACTGCCTTAAAAACTAATGTTGAAGGTTCATGGTATTTTGATAGTGGTTGTTCTCGTCATATGACTGGAACAAAAATGTTTTTAAAGGAATATGAACCTATTCAAGGTGGTAGTGTAACATATGGTGGTGGTGGCAAGAGTAATATAGTAGGAAAAGGTGTATTGAATGTACCTGGATTTCCTGCTTTGAAAAATATTTTGCATGTTGATGGACTGGTAACTAATTTAATTAGTATTAGCCAACTTTGTGATGACAACCTTGAAGTAAAATTCAATAAAAACACTTGTGAAGTTTTTGATTGTACCAATAACTGTGTTATGACTGGTACTAGGTCAAGTAATAACTGTTATCTTGTTGAGGATAAACAAGTGTGTCATTCTGTGAGGGTTGATGATGCTACCTTATGGCATCAAAAGTTGGGTCATGTCCATTTTCGTAACATTGTGAAACTCATTAATGCTGAAGCTATAAGAGGTATACCTAGTCTGGACATAAGTACGAAAATCATATGTGAAGATTGTTTAAAGGGTAAACAAACACGTGCTACCCATAGTGCTACCCAACATAATGAGGAGTATTCTGGGACAACGACCGTTTTCAATTAATGCATATGGATTTAATGGGTCCAGTTGAGGTAGACAGTTTAGGAGGTAAGAAATATACTTTTGTAATAGTTGATGATTTTTCTAGATTTACTTGGGTATATTTTTTAAAAGAAAAATCAGAAACTTTTGAAAAGTTTAAAGTCTTACATGCTAAAATCAAAAACATGTTTTCTGCTCTTATCATGCGAATAAGGTCTGATCATGGAACGGAGTTTGATAATTCATTGTTCTTTACTTTTTGTGAATTAAAAGGAATTAAACATGAGTTTTCTGCTCCCAAAACACCTCAACAAAATGGGGTGGCTTAAAGGAAAAATAGGACCTTACTTGAGATGGCACGTGTGATGTTGTTTTCAAAAAGAATTTCAAAGAGATTTTGGGCCGAGGCCTTAAACACAGTGTGCCACACGGCCAATAGGGTTTTTCTAAGACCTGGTACTAGAATGACACCTTATGAAATTTTGAATGGTAGGATACCAAAGGTTCATTATTTTCATACATTTGGGTGTGTGTGTTATGTTCTAAATGATCGGGATTACTTAGCTAAATTTGACTCTAAAAGTGATAAGGCTATATTTCTTGGGTATGCTCAGGACAGTCGAGCATATAGGGTTTATAACCTTAGGTTAAAAACCATTCAGGAATCAATTAACGTTGTTTTTGATGATTTAGCAAGTGTTACAGGTGATGGAGTACAGGAATCTCCATTAATATTGCTGGAAGAACTGGAGAATCAAAATCAAGTAAGTGATACCCCAGGTGCTGGCCCAAGTGTTGCCACTGATGGGATAGCATCTCCAGATCACCCAAGACCAATCCAAAGAACTGAAAAGGATGAACAGCCGATGATGATGCTCATGTGCATGAAGATTTGAGAAGGGATCCACCAGCTAGGATCAGAAGAGACCATCCTTCCTCTCAAATTATTGGAGAAGCTAGTGAAGGGGTACGAACAAGGAACAAAGGACATTTTAGTGACCGTGAAATGGCAAGGTATGTGTGTATGTCCACCACATACCACAAGGTAAAATATTCCTGTTTTGTTTCTTCTTTAGAACCCAAAAATATTTCTGAAGCTTTAAAAGATAATTTTTGGATACATGCCATGCAAGAGGAACTTGAACAATTTGCTCGTAATGAAGTTTGGTGTTTAGTACCACGTCCTAGTAATACAAATGTTATTGGTACTAAATGGATTTTCAAAAACAAATCAGATGAGCAAGGAAATATTGTTAGGAACAAAGCTCGTCTCGTAGCACAAGGTTACACCCAAATTGAAGGTGTTGACTTTGATGAGACCTTTGCTCCCGTTGCTAGAATAGAATCTATAAGACTCCTCTTGGCTATAGCTTGTTTTCTAAAAATTACTTTGTTTCAAATGGATGTTAAAGCTGCCTTTTTAAATGGTTATTTAAAAGAAGAAGTTTTTGTTGAACAACCAAAAGGATTTGAAGATCCTCATCTACCAAACCATGTATATAGACTTGATAAAGCCTTATATGGCTTGAAACAAGCTCCACGTGCATGGTATGGTCGCTTAACCTCTTTTTTACTTGAATATGGCTTTACAAGAGGTGAAGCAGATAGGACCTTATTTATCCTAAGGCATGGCAAAGAAATAGTCATTGTTCAAATCTATGTTGATGACATAGTCTATGGCTCTACTTCTCAAACATGTTTAAAAGATTTTGTAGAAGCTATGACATCAACATTTGAAATGAGCATGATTGGAGAGTTAACATTCTTTCTAGGCTTGCAGGTGAAACAATCAAATGAAGGAATATTCATTTCACAAAGCAAGTATGCAAAGAGCCTAGTAAAAAGGTTTGGGTTGGAAGGAGCAAAAAGTTCAAAAATCCCCATGTGTTCTTCTCTCAAACTTGGTAGAGATCAAGTAGGTGAGGATGTTGATCCTACTCTTTATCGTTCAATGATAGGTAGCCTTCTCTATCTCACTTCTAGTCGTCCTGATATCATGTTCAGCGTGTGTGTTTGTGCACGTTATCAAGCCAATCCTAAAGTCTCTCACCTTAATTCTGTCAAAAAGATAATTAAATATGTTTCAGGAACAAGTGAATTAGGGATTTGGTTTAGTAAGGATACTAATACAAATTTGGTTGGCTTTAGTGACTCGGATTGGGCGGGGGATATGGATGATAGGAAGAGTACTAGTGGGGGTGTTTTTACTTGGGCAACAATTTGGTTTCATGGTATAGTCGTAAACAAAATTGTGTTTCTCTCTCCACAGCTGAGTCTGAGTATGTTGCAGCTGGTAGTTGTTGTTCACAACTTATTTGGCTAAAACATATGTTAGATGACTATGGCCTAGAGAGTAATTCTCTAACTATGTACTGTGATAACCTGAGTGCTATCAACATTTCAAAAAACCCAGTTCAACATTCCCGTACTAAACACATAGACATACGTCATCATTTTCTTAGAGATATGGTAGATAAAGGCCTAATTAACATTGATCATATTGATACTAAGTATCAACTGGCTGACATCTTTACCAAGGCCTTAGACCATGAGAGATTTTCTAGCTTGAAAAGATCTCTTGGTCTTTGTAATCTCTGAGTCTGTTCGTCTGTGCTACCCCAGGTGATGTTATCACTCAGGGTAACACTTGTATATTAGTGTACTTTTTTCTTTGGTTATTTACTTAAAAAAAAATGTTTTATGATTGGTTTAAATCTGGTTAGCTTAGTTCTAACAGTGGCACATGCTGACTTTTTTGTTATGGTAGGTTATTATTTAGGTTAGCACGTCTGATATCATTCCCCTTCATATGCTTAAAGTGACAAAGTCACTAATATTTTCTTTTTGATAAATAAAAGACAAAGGCATTTATCCATACTATTCTCTCGAGCTCGGGGCACGGTGTTCGCTGCAACGATGTACTCTTGCCAATGAGAATGTATGAGGTGATGTATGCTAAGTATTAGGGACATGGAGTTCGCCACTACAGTGTACCCTACTTGAAAGGCATAGATCACTTGGTCTCTACACTTGAAATATAACTTGAAGCACGGAGCTCGTTACTACGATGCTTTCTTGTTTAAAGAAGTGTATTGAGACGTGTTTAACAAGCAATGTACTTAAAAATATATATATAGGCATATAATGCCTAAAGTGCATGAAAAATGCTCAGCTTGTTATGCCTGAAGTGTCTAAAAAGGCTAAGCTTATTATGCCTCAAGTGTTTGAAACTGAAAATTATTTATCAAGGGGTTTTATATCATATGTGTTATCCTACGTGTTGCCATCATTGCCTTAACACATTAGTGTGTGCTATATTTTTTTTTATTATTTTCGAAATATTGTTGATTAATTTCTCAAAATCTGAAAGTCTTTTTAATTAAAAAGTTTACGATTTTGAAAACGTCTTCAACAAGTTTCCTTTATTTTTGGTAAATTTAATTAAGTAACTAACCCATATTTATTTTTATTTGTGCATATATTGTTTTGGTTTAGTTACAAATTATTTAGTTTACTTATTTTTGTTTTATTTTTTTTACGTTTTTACTTAAAAAAAAATCATTTTTTAAATTTACAACCGTGTTTTTTTTTTCTTTAAGTCGGTTGGGGGTTAAAAGAAAAGATGTGGTTAGGGTTGTTTTTAAATTGTGTGGATAGGGATAAAGGAGAGTTTTAATAGGGGTTAGTTAGGGTTTAAGTTGTCAAATCAAATTAAAATTTGTGTTCCCTATCTAATCACTTCTCTATTTTCTCTCAAACTCTTCCTATTTTCTCTCTCTATCCGTTACCATCTCTCTCTCTTAAACCCTCGGTGCAGCGTCTTCTTCTCTCCCAAAAATCTTAGGTCAAAAATTCTTTCCAAAAATTCTCTCATATCTCCATGGCATCTCCATCCAAAGCTAGTACCGAACCTTCACACACGGACCAAATGGACATCTCACCTAGCATTGCTCCATCCGTGGCATCTCGTGTGGCCATGGAAACTTCCCCAATGATCACTCCAAGCTCTTCTCCACCAACAATGGCGATAGTTCCTTCCTCTGGCCCCATTACCTCGGTTGATCAAGGCATTCCTAAAGTAACTCTCATCCCTGCCGAGCCAAAAAGGAAGAGGAAAGCCCCAACTGCCAAGCTGTCTCCCCAAATCGCAAAAAGGAGGTCTTCCAACCGCATTAGATCAATCAGGTCCAAGGCAACTTCAAATACCTCTCTTGATCCAGTTGAAGTCTCAGAAAGCTCTATTGATGTGTCCTCACCCCATGTGAGTGACGAGAACTTTGAAGCAAACAAGGAAAAGGAGCCTTCTGTGGACTCATTTGATGCTTGGGTAGATGGTGATGAAGAGGAGACTCTCTCTGATTATCAGAAAAAGAAGGCCAAGGGCAAAGCGAGTGCTACCAGAAGTGCTAGCAAGAAGAGGATATCATCTGAGGTAACACTTGCCCCCTCTTCTGTTCCTAAACATTCCTCTAGTGATAATTCTGGTGATGAGGTTACTCAAACTGAAGAGGATAAAGCTTTTCCAAAACCTTTTCTTACTCTGGAATATTATAAGAAAGAAAATATGGAACTTTGGTTAAATAGTCTGAGTAAGAGAATTTTAAAAGAGAAGCACATTGATGAGGGTCAGTTGGAAAAGGAAGGAGTGGTTCAGTTTTTAAAGGACATGAATTTTATTAATGCTAATAATCATGCATCTGTGTTTGTTGAGAGTGTCATTCGCAATTTCTTTGCCAATTTGCATGCTCATTTGGATGATGAAGGGTCTGCTAAATATGGAAAAGTGTTTGTTAGGGGAAGAGTCTATTCTTTTACTCCAGCCCTAATCAACAAAGTTTTAGGCCTCCCTAATGTAGATGATGAGAGCATTAGGGTCAATAGAGATGAAATGGTAAAATTGCTCACTCACAACAAACTGCAGTCTTGGCCTTTGAAAGAGAAACTTCATGCTTCTAGATTATCTTCTCTCTATTCTGTACTACACAAACTGTGCATCTTCAATTGGCTTCCTACAACTAATGAACCTATTGTGACATTGGAGCATGCGAATGTGTTGTATAGATTGGGTAAAAATTTAAGGATTAACTTTGGAAGATTAGTGTTTAAACACTTAGCTTCATGGGGTAGAAAAAAGGAAGTGAACATTAGCTTTTTCCCCTATCCTTCTCTAATCTTCAAAGTTTTGGTATTTCAATCCTTGCCCATTGAAGCCTCTGATGTTTTTACCACTGAACCTGAGTACTATACCATTGATCAACAACTGAAAAAAGGCAAAAGGTATACTAAAGATCTTCCTTGGAACAAATCTGATGAATCAACCCCTGCTCCTCCCAGTGCTATCTCACGTGATACCCCAAGTGCTTCCCCAGGTGTTGCCCCTCATACTTTTGCAGGAACTGATGCTGCAAGTATTCTGAACAACATGATAAATCTTTTGGGCAACTCTGGACCATCAATCCCAAAGGCTACAGTTCTCAACTTCCTGCACAAACAGTCAAGTGCAATAGGAGAACTTGCTGAGGGATGGGCTAAGCTTAAGCAGGTAACAGATGCTTTTATTGATGAAATTTCTTCCCAAATAGGGGGAGGATCTGCTGCTGGAACTTCTGGAGCTGGTGCTACTGCAGGTGCTACCACCAGTGCTGGCCCAAGTGATGGTGGAAGTGATAGGGAAGGAGATCAGGAGGAAGGAGATGAAGAAGAGGAGTTTGAAGAAGAAGAAAACTGAACCTGAAGGTTGACAAACCTGAAGGTTGATGTTGCCGCTATCATATGGGTGACTGTTTTTGTGGTGGTCCTTAAAAACAATTTCTGTTATTTTGGTTATGGTGGTGGTTCTCTAAATAATTTACTTTTATTTTGTTTATTTTTGCTAAAACACTTTAGTTGGTTTGTTAATAACTTAATCTGCTAGGTTGTTTTTTGCTAGTTTTTGGATGATATTTGCTACAATGGTTATGGTTTTTAATGGTTACTTAGTTTATTTCGAAAACTTTTTAAAAGTTTGAAATAAATTAGTTTATTATGATAAATCATTGTTTAGGATTAGCTCCTTGATTAAGGGGGAGTTAATTTTTTGTGGAGATATTATTCTATGTTCTATGCTCTGTACATTTGTATATAGACTAATCCTACAGGACAGCAGCACATTGAGTTTGGAAAGAAATATCCAACTAAGGGGGAGATTGTTAGTGTAATCTGCAGGTGATATCGCAGATGATTTCCCAAAAGTCCAGGTGATATCGCAGATGATTTCCTGGACTGAAAATTATATAGTTGTATATTTCTTGTTTGTTATTTAATGGACTAACGTGCTAATATGGTCTGTATAGTCTATGGTTTATGGTTATATTTCAGGGTGCAATAGCATCAAAGAAGGAGCTAGACACGTGTGGAAATTGGAAGAAAAGAATTAATAAATTTTATGTATTAATTCGTAACTTTGGCAAAAAACAACAACACGTATGGAAACTTTGTCAAAGGTTGTTGCTGAGTTATAGAAGAAGTACAAGGATGATAAATCAAAGGAGTACAAGGCGTGGAAGCATGGATTGAGGATTAAACAACTCGGTTGCTACAAAATAGGAAGTGGGAGCTAGAATTGTGGAAACAAATTCACCCACTCTCCCTACACTTCCTCCACGTGCAAGACCAGCCCCAAGGCTGTTATTGGAGTAGCCTTCAAGTAATTGAAGACTATAAATAAGCTTGGAAGGTTTATTTGAAGATATGCCAATTATTTCATCACATTCACACCTTCGAAAATCTTAGAGATAGAGTTCTTTGTTTGGTTCTTTTTAATCCTTTCTCCCTTGTAATTTCGCACTTGATTACTTTGGTATCAAGGTGTGTGAAGGCTAGGATAGGATTCCGTTCTTTATCTCTTGTTCCATAGAGCTTAAAATAGATATAGCTATAGGGAACTTTCGGCTTTGTAACTTCATTCATAGTGATTATAAAGTCTTGCCTAAGAGGCACTCTCAAGTTATATTTATATAACTTGAGAAAAACAATTTTGGTGTTTTTATTCCGCTGCAAACTCTTTTACAAAATTGTTTTATTTTCGAAGTGTGTGTGTGTGCCATCCCAAGTGCTATCGTTGGTGCTGTTATCACCTTGGATATCACTTGTGATTCAAGCCGTGACAATTTCAGAGAGCATTGAAAAGATGGTTCAGATGTTCCCGTCAAGTTTTTGTGAACAGAGTTAGTCACCCATGATGTAGTATTTGGTTCAGCTTCTTCGACCGTTGAAAACCTGTGATGTAGTATTTGATGCAACATGGTTATTTATGGCTCTTTGTTTCATTTTTTCTTTCCTGACCTTTTAAGTAGTTGTGCCTTAAATCATATGCTTTTTCTGATTGATCTGTTTCGTAGTTTAACATGTCTAAAACCATCCCTTAAATCTGATTTTTTTCAAAATGTTAGAATAATTTTTGTCAAAATGTACAAAGTGAGAGAGCAGAAGGTGAAAATTGGAATAATATATCATGGGTATGATTGTGAATATTTATTGCATAAACTTTTATTTACTATCATGACAATCATTTTGGTAGTTTCAAATCAAAATATACCTTTGTGCCAACTTATATGGTCTCTTCATTAGTTATTCATTCGACAGAGAGCATTATCTTTTTTTGGTACATAACAGGGAGCATTATCGTATTCTTGTGTGCCATCATTATGCTTTATTGGAATGGTGTTTATAGGTTTGACTTGTTTTGCAGGAGACATGTCTCATCATCGAAATTGGATGTACAGGGATGATTGTGAGAGTTTTAGATATGCTGAAGATTTCATTAATGGGGTTGAGGAGTTTCTTAACTTTGCTTTCGCCCACCCAGAGTGTATGGCTGATGGCATGATAAGGTGTCCATCAAGTAAATGTGACATTAGCAAATATAAGACACGAGAGTCTGTACGAATGTGCTTACTTAATAATGGCTTTGTAGCTGACTACAAAAGGTGGAATAAGCACGGAGAATCTAACATTGAAATGGAAACAATTAATATAGAAGACGAGAGAAATGAGAATTGGGCGGAAGAAATGTTAAGGGAAGCCACGGGTCCAAATATTGATTCATCTAATGAGAACCCTAATACACAATCAAAAAAATTTTATGATTTGTTTGAGTCTTGTAATGAGCCATTGTGGAAAGGGTGTGACTCTTACACTAAGCTGACTGCCGTTAGTCATTTGCTCCACTTGAAATCTGAATATGGGATTCCCAATAAGGGTTTTGATGAACTATTGACCGTTATAAAGAAAATGTTGCCAAAAGATGAGAATTTGCCTAAATCATATTATAAATGTAAGGCTTTGATTAAGGGTCTAGGCTTGCCTCACCAGAAAATACATGCTTGGGAGAATGATTGCGTCTTGTTTTGGGGGAAGCATAATGACTTGATAGCATGTCCTACATGTGGTGAGTCTAGGTACAAAAACCATGACAATGCCACTTTGGAGAAATGTAAGCCTATACCAAAAAAAGTCATGCATTACTTTCCACTCATTCCTAGGCTTCAGAGACTTTATTTGTCATCTAAAACTGCTGAACACATGAGGTGGCACAGTTCAAAACGCATGGACGTTGAGGGTGAGATTAGACACCCTGCAGATGGCAAGGCATGGAAAGATTTTGATCTCAATTACCCAGATTTTGCAGTAGATTCTCGCAACATTAGACTTGGCTTGGCAACTGATGGGTTTAACCCATTTGGGCATACCAGTAAGCCACACTCAACATGGTCTGTCTTTATTGTCCCATATAATCTTCCCCCATGGATGTGTATGAAACCAGCATACATGTTTATGCCTTTGATTATGCCAGGCTCGAAGGGCCTTGGTCGAGAGCTTGATGTGTTCTTAGAGCCACTAATTGAGGAGCTAAAAACCTTATGGTCTGAGGGTGTTGATACTTATGACATCTATCTCAAACAAAACTTCAATTTGAGGGCTGCTTTAATGTGGACTATTATTGATTTCCCTGCCTATGGTATGTTGTCCGGTTGGAGTACACACGGAAAGTTGTCATGTCCTGTTTGTATGGATAACACTATAGATTTTACTCTTAAAGAAGGTAGGAAGCCAAGTTACTTTGGTTGTCATCGTCGATGGTTAAAACCTGGACATAGATTTCAATCAAACAAGAATAATTTCAATAATAAGACCAAGAGAAAGTTGGTCCTTCCAAGAATGACGGGGGATCAAGTTCTAGATTTTATTAATCAATTTGATTCAATTACTTTTGGGAAGGGACAAAATAGTGATGAAAAAATTCCTGGGTTTGGGGTTGAGCATAATTGGACTAAGAAGAGTATGTTTTTTGAGTTGCCATATTGGCACAAACTCTTGATTCGACACAACTTGGATTTGATGCACATTGAAAAGAATATTTTTGATAATGTATTTAATACAATTATGAATGTCAAGGGAAAAACGAAAGACAATGATAAATCTCGTTTGGATTTAAAAGCTCTTTGTATAAGACCTGAATTGCATACGAGATTGAATAATAATGGGAAAACAATAATGCCAAAAGCTAAGTACACACTAACCAATGAACAAATCAAACAAGTGTACGGGTGGCTCCAATCCCTTAAAGTTCCTGATGGGTATGCAGGTAACATTTCTCGATGTGTAAACCCTAAAGAGTACAAGATATCTGGGCTTAAAACACATGATTGCCATATTTTAATGGAAAGATTCCTCCCACTTTCCTTGCGAGAATTCTTCCCTAAGGATGTGTGGGAACCTTTGAATGCACTCAGTCAGTTTTTTAAGGATATATGCTCAAAAGTCTATAAAGAAGAGGAGTTAGAGAAGCTTGAATCCGGAATAATAGAAACATTGTGTAGGCTCGAGATGAATTTTCCACCTTCTTTTTTTGATTCTATGGAGCATCTACTTATTCACTTAGCATATGAGGCTAAAGTGGGGGGTCCAGTCCAATATCGTTGGATGTATCCTTTTGAAAGGTAATCTCCTCATTTGTTAATATATTAAACATGCCATATTTTGTGTTTCTATATAACATGTATATCATTCTCATATGAAGGTGTATGCAACACCTTAAAAGGAAAGTGAAGAATAAAGCATGTCCAGAGGGCTCAATTGCACAAGCATGCTGGATTGAGGAAGTTGTGAATTTTTGTTCACATTATTTTGACCCCATTATTCCGACCAAGCTCAATAGAGATGATCGAAATGATGAAGGGGTTCGGGAGGAATGTAAAGGAGTGTTACCAATTTTTGCCCCTGATGGTCGTTCCCTCGGCAAGGGAAAAGATCAGTTTTTGTCATGTGAGGAAGTTAGTGCAATAGGCTTATATATATTGCTAAATTGTGACTATGAAAGGGCGTACGATAAAATAAAGTAAGTATAAATATGAGAATTTTAAAACTTATTGACCCATTATTTTGCAATCTACTCTAATCAATTTTGTTTTTATATCTTAATTTCAGTGAGCATAGGGCAATAGTACAAGAACTCCACCCAAATATGTCAGAAAATCAAGTAGAGGAAGAACACCATCGAACATTATTTAAATGGTTCCAGCAGCAGTGTAACAGTGACAATGATAATAATCTGAAGTGTTTAGCTATGGGACCTTATAGAGATGTTACAAGTTATAAGCGGTTCCTCGTCAATGGTTTTCGGTTCCATACAAATAAACTAGAGTTAGGGAGGGTAACTCAAAATTCTGGAGTTGTAGTGAAGGGAAGTAACTACGGAGACGATGAACATGATTATTATGGACACTTGGTGGAAGTCCTCGAGGTAGACTATTATGGAGGGAACACTGTATTTTTATTCAAATGTGAATGGTATGATCCAATAAAAGGGGTTGAAGTTGACAAGTATGGATTTACCAAGGTGAACACCAAATCTAGACTAAGGTCCTATGAACCATTTGTGATTGCATCTCAGGTTTTACAAGTGTTCTATGCAAGTTCTGTTTCAAAAAAAAATCAAGGTTGGTCTAGTGATATTACTACGAAGCCCAGAAATACATATGATATTATGGAAATTGATGAAGCTGAGGATGCAAACACATATTAGAAGAATGAGATCCTTGCAGTAAATCTGTGAAAAACATTACAACAATACAGTCATGCATGGACCTGATCAACTTTGAAATGGTTGCAGATTTCAGACTTTGAGAGATCTTATACCTGAAAGTGATCAGAAGAGAGATAAAGCTTTATTCTTGTTGGAGGTGTGTATACTTCACCATCTTTATGTTTTCCTATAATTTTTTCTTGAACCATTTCTATCTTTACCCATCATTCACTCATAGTAATGCTTCCAAATGTGTCTTCAGGTTACCAATCTGTTGAGGACGGATGCTGTGACATCTTTGGCTGAATCAACAGAGTTGCTAGTTCCTCAAATATAAATTGCGTGAGTGTGATATCTAACTTGTTACATTATATCTAATGGAAGTCAAATGGTTGTTACTGTCTAAATTGTTAGTGTACGTTCACTAAATAAGTTCTCTCTTCATTTTCAGGTATGGCTAGAGGTAAAGGGTGTGTACGTTCAACTTCTGGTAGGGGTGGTACCATGAATACATCTAATCGGAAACCTCTAACATCTCCAGCTAATTCTCACATCCCTGCTGCTACTGTTTCGAGCTCAACTGCTGGTGGGGGTGGTCCCCTAAACACTTCCGCTCAGCAATTACTTAACCCTTTGGATGCTTTGCATGTTGTTTCGGCCTCTGTTGCTCCTCTTGTTCCTGCTGCACCAGCTCCTTATCGTGCACCTACTAATCGGAATCCTCTAGCATCTCCAGCTAATTCTCACATCCCTGCTGCTACTGTTTCGCGCTCAACTGCTGGTGGGGGTGGTCCCCTAAACACATCCCCTCAGCAATTACTTAACCCTTTGGATGCTCCGCATGTTGTTTTGGCCTCTGTTGCTCCTCATGTTCCTGCTGCACCTGCTGCTTACCGTGCACCTGCTAATTGGAAATCTCTAGCATCTCCAGCTAATTCTCACATCCCTGCTGCTACTGTTTCGTGCTCAACTGCTGGTGGGGGTGGTCCCCTAAACACATCCGCTCAGCAATTACTGGATGAAGATGTCCTAGAAGATGTAAATCATGCTAATAATCAACCGAATAATACACGTGGTTTAACCGTGGGCGTGAAGGAACCCAAATCTGGCCAGTCGAAGATTCTAGTTACTGTACTCAGACACACGTAAGTTTCATCCAAATATTGTGCCTTGTTAAGTGGTTTACAAGTTCAATTTGTTTATTTATTTATATATCATATATCATGCATGGAACTCTTTTCATTTAGATTTCTACCTGCGAAGGCCACTTCAAAGCTAAACCCAATCTTCAGAAGACATTTCGATAAAGGCGATAAACTCAAAACAAAATGGAGCCATTGGAGTGAAGAACTCGGTGATCTTTGGATAGATTTTCTGGTAACATGTTATTTCATTCATATTTTTCTTGATTCAATAGAAATTTACATTACTTGGCTTGAATTTGCATGTCATTTCAATGTGGTAGCCACAATCTATTTTTTGACTTCGTAGAGGTACTTTAGGTTTGCTTCACCCGAAAAGGAAGCAAGAGGACGTATAGTGTGGGAATATATATGTGCTAGAAATTATCCTAAGTACCTCCATGGGTGGAAGAGAGAGGCACTGAAGGCATACGGATCAATACCTGCTGCGAGGAATCACAATCCGGAATGGACAAGCGTTAAAATATGGCAGGAATTATGTGATTATTGGATGAGTGAAGCCTTTCGTCAATCAAGTGCATTGCGGAAGGAAAATCGATCTTCATTAAAAAGTATACCACACACATCAGGAAGGATTCCATATGAGAAAGTAGAATTGAAACTGGTAAAGTAAAACTTGGTTACTCTGTTATTTGTTAATCATTTGTTAAATATCTATTATTTTTTCTATTTACTAAGACGGTAACGTGTGTAATGTACAGGCTGGGAGCTTGGGTCGTCCTCCGACTCAAATTGAAAGGTTTACAGAAACCCACATTAGAAAGAAAAATAACCACGACAATAATGAAAATGTTTGGGTTAGTGAAGATGCTGAAAAACTTGAGGTACATATTATGAAATTATTTAAATACTCTCTATTATTGCTATTTCGACAATATGCTTTGATCCTTGAAATCATCTGATTGCATTGACATGGTACTCTGATGAATTAATTGCTGGTCATTTGGTTTTGATTATCATTTCTGTAGTCATAACTTGTGTTTCTGTGGCTGAATGGTACTCTGATGAATTAATACATCTAGACGAAGTTTTACGGTTAATGATGTTTGAGAATAAGTGTATAAAAGCATATAAATATGCATATTTCACTTTAGAACTGATCCATTGTCTTTTACATGCGATTTCTTCTCGTTTTCATGATATTAAACATAATTGAGATTCCGTTAGCTGTTTGTTATCTTGTTTAGCTGTAATTTTGAATAGGCTTATTGCTCTAGTATTCTTCTGGATTATTACTCGTTCTATGATGAACTTGTTTTCCCGATTTATTAGTCTTTTTTGATTAATTAGTCTTTTTTGGCAACTTGAAAACTTCAAGATTCTTGCTTTAAATTTGTTCATCCCATGGAAATGTAACTACTTTAAAGGATGAACCATAATTATATACAAGACTTCTTTGTGAGTGTGTGGGAATGGATGGAGTGTATGAAGTATTGGGTCCCTACATTTTCCTGACAGGGTTTTTTTTTTTACTGTAAATGCTGGGAAAATTATGGCCTTAAATGTACCCACTGAATTGATTGACCTTGAACCTCCATTCCCTTTTACACAATCACTTCCCTGTGGTTAAATTGGATTGAGAGACTCTAGTTCAAGACTGCTATTTTCAGCCTTTGGACATAACATAGAGATTAGAAAAGTATTAATAATATCAGTCTCATTCAGGTTGGGGAGAAGTGGAGCAAGAGTCCCATTAGGGGTATTTAACTCGAGTTTTGTGGCAGAATAATGGAATCAGTACTTTCCTTTTGCGAAGCACATTGGGGTCTCTCTGATGGACTTGTGGCTTTCCAACAAAAGAATGTGATTAAAGAATGATGGACATCAATTTTCATTTTTATGTTTTTGTTTTTCAATAATTATTTATTCCTTATTTCACACATTACAGTTTAAGTAGTGATTCATAAGTTAACTGAGTCAAATTGTGTCAGATTACTTATAACTGAGTCAAATTGTGTCAGATTACAGTTTATGTAGTGATCAAAAATCAATTGCTTTACTACTGTTATATTTCACCTTCAGGTTACTAAATGGTTTCAATTTAAGTAGTTAGTTTTACTACTGTTATATTTCAAATAGTATCAGATTACTTATAATTTTATATCCTTGTTTGAAGTCTTTATCTTCCTGAGCTATTAGTTATTAGTTCCTAATATATACTCCCTCCGTCCAACTTCACTTGACACTAATTTCTATTTTGGTCCGTCCCACTTCACTTGCTGGTAGTACTTTGAATGAATTTTTTACAGGAGGCTTATGCAACCAAATTACGTGAAGTTAATGGCCTGGAACCTATAACCCAAGTGAATGCTATTTTGTGCCGAGGATGTGATGCTGTTTCTGACCCAGGATGTAAGATATGGGAGGTGGTAGCCGGTGGTGCAAGAAAAGGAAGATTATTTGGACATCCAGGGGAGAAGTGGAGCAAGCGTCCCATTAGCGCTTCATCGATTGATTATGCGGCGTTTGCTGCTTCACAAAATGCATCTGAGGAAATGAACAAAATGAAAAAGGATCTTGAATTAAAGACATTACAACTGGCTCAACAATCACAAGCATTCGCTCAACAATCAAAAGCATTGACTCAACAATCCAAAGAATTTTCTGAAGCAAAAGCCTATATGACAACTATGGCACCAATCTGGGCAGCTTTGGCAGAAAGAGGTGGGATGCTCGCTCCTCCTCCTCCTTTGTTCAGTGACATTAGTTGTGCTACACCTAGTTCTGACGGGGCATCAAATATCCCAACAAATGCATCTCCTTACAATGACGATGATGGTAATGGTGAGGCCGATGACATTATCTAGTTGATATGTTTGTAGAGAATATTTTGTATTAGAGTTCCATGTGACTACTAGCTTTATTATTTAGGACAAAAAAATGATAGTTTTTGTTTTTTGAAACATGGACAAAGAATGGTAGTTGGTGACTAAATTTAGGTACTTGGAATATATTTTGGACAAAGAACTGTTGTTGGTTACATGTTTATATAAAACTTGTGTTTATGCATATGTGTATTTTATTTATTTTTAGTTTTTATGAAAAAAGTAGCAATTGCGAAAATAGAATTTATATAAATTTTGGGAATTCTATAAATTTCGGGAAATGTTTATGTGATGGCTAGTGCCATCTCTAAAGAACATCTCAAAGATTTTTGGCAAAATATGTGATGGCTGTTGCTATCATATAGAATGTAAAATATACGATTGCAATTGCAATCACATAATCAGGTTTTATGCGATGGTGTAGTCCATCTAATTTGAAGACTATATGCGATGGTGAAGTCCATCTAATTTAACAACTATATGCGACGGTTAATTTCATCTTTGTTGAAGAGCATATGCGATGGTTAAAACCATCTTTTTTTAAGACTATATGCGATGGCTTTTAATTTTTAAAATAATTTTTTTATTGAAAATAATATTTATATTATAAGATTAGAATAGCCATCGCATAAGGTGTTACGCATTACGCGATGGTCGCGGCTGTCGCATATACCTTTAGCGACAAGGCCTAAGGTGATGGCCATTTTGATGGATTTTGCAATCGCATAAAGAATTTGCGACGGGTTATCGACATTGTGCGATGGCCGAAAGCCATCGCAAAAAGTAACTTTTCTTGTAGTGAGATGACGCTGATGCCTTCAAAGAGGCTAAGGCTAAAGCCGAGGAAGAAGAAAGGGTTTCCAAAGCGGCACTAACCCGTGCTGAAGAGGCGGCCAAGTTAAGAGAGACCAAGCTGGAGAGGCAAAAGACTGAGTCTATGAAGGAGGCCTAGAATGCTTCTGCTGCTCGGTTGATAGAGTTGGAGGCAAGCATCTCATCTAGGGAGGCAAGTGCCATTGCTCCTTATAAGACCAACTCGACTTTTAAACAAGAAGTGGAAGAGAAGACGACCACAATGTACACGGATGGGTGTAGCGATGCGTAGTATTTTTTAACATCTTTTTGAGTCACCACCTATATTATTCGTTTGGAAAACATAGAAAAACCATTATTTTGAAAAAGAGATTTGGGTTCGGGGCTTAGGTTATGGAATGGGAAGGTCAAGGAGCATCCATTCCACCCAATTCGGAGATCGGTCTTGCTAAAGAAAAGAGAGGTTTTCAAAAAGAGAAGAAGATTGCAAATTAAAATAAACAAAGATCCATTTAACGGGGTTAAACGGAATGTAGGATCGATTGCGTCGAGACCGTCCCCATGATTTGGAGAGGCTCTAGGCCGATCCTAGATTCTATGAATTTATACCACTCTAACAATCAAATAGAAAGGGATTTAGGGGTTACCTTGCGTGAGGTGATTTGGGCAGAGTTTCGACTCATGTTTAGAATCGAATCTTGATACGGACAGAGCTTCGCCTCAGTCCTTGACTCGGATCTTGATGTTTGTTTATCAACAAGGTTGACAAACAAACTTTGAGGTGATTATAGGGTGATTTTGTAGGAATCTTTCAAGGAGAGAAACCAACAAAATGTGTGTGAATTGTGGAATTGTTGACCTTTTGAACCTTGAAAGTCACCAAGTATTTATAGGTGTTGGAGAGGTGTTGAAGATGAGATCAAACACTTCAAGAAGGTTCCAGACTCCCAAAATCATTGGTTGGCCGGATGGATAAAGTCTTATCCCGAACTAACATAATCCGACCAGATTTTCAAATTTTTTTTTAAATATATATATATATATATATATATATATATATATATATATATATATATATATATATTAAATATATAATAACTAAAGATAACTTCAGAAATATCCAAAAATTTTGATTTTCAAATTTGAAAAATCAGTTCAAAAGAAAATGAACTTCAAAATAATAGATATTTCATAATTACATTTAGTTAGAGAAAAAAAAATTAATATTTTTGCTAAAAACCTTTTAAATTTCACAAACTCTAAATATATAAAAATAGACTTTTTGGAATTCAAAGTTTGATTAACAAAAATAAAAAGAAGAAAATAAAATAAAATAATGTAGACTCTACTAATGTGTTGCTAGCAATGTTGTGTAACACAAAAGACAACATATTTGAAAAAAAATCCCCTTGATATTTTCAACATATAGAACTTATCATTTCATTAGGCAATTTTAAACAAACTTTACACTTACTTTATTTACAAGGAAACATCGTAGAAGCGAGATCCGCGCCCCGAGTGTTTTATTAAAGTGTAAAGTCATATGTATTATGTTTTTTACCTTTCAAGTAGAGTACACTGTAGTAGCGAGCTCCATGTCCCTAATACTGAGTATAAAACACATACATTATACTCCTGTTTTGGAAAGGAAGCATCGCCGCAGCGAATGCCGTCCCCCGAGTTACTTTAGGAGTATTTTAACAACAATTGCCTTTATCAATATCAACAATATAATTAGTGACTTTGTCACTTTGTGCACAAAGGGGAGATTTATCAAAATGTTTAACTTAAGTATATATACATACTAGAACAAAAAGGTAAGTAAATGCCACCCATTGGATTTAAAATAAAAAAGATATATATATATATATATATATATATGTATCTATATATATATATATATATATATATATATGTATATGTATATGTATATGTATATGTATGTATATGTATATGTATATGTATATGTATATGTAAATGTATATGTATATTGATCTAGGGTTTTTAAGACTATCATAATTATTTCTACATAGCCAAAACCATAGAAGGATTTTATTACCTTGATCGCCTAGGACCTCTTCCTTCTCTTCCTCTTTCTTTTCTTCTCTTTCTCCCTCACGGTTTCTCTTTCTCTCTCGGTTTCTCTCTCTGCCTCCTCCCTTCTCTTTCTTTGCATTGATTCTTTCTCGCTTGGTAAATAATGAGGGGTTAGGGTAAGAGAGGAGTATTTATATTCATGGGTATTCCAAATCCTAACCTAAAAAGGATATACTAACCCAATTCCTTAACAGGTTTAATATTTATTCCAACCCAATACACGGTCCAATAACTCAAGCCCACTGCTTATTCTATTATTATTATTATTACTTAAACCCTAAATAAGGTAATTAATAATTAATTAAAAAGGAAGGAAAATACCAGGTTATTACAATTACTTTGGATAATAATTATTGATCTGTTTTGAAGATCAATTGAGGTTTAATTATTTCCATCTGTTTCTCTTTAATTATAATTTTACTTGTGCTTATTGTTAAATCTATTACTAGGATTTTGAAACTTGATCAATTTTTTAATCCTTAGAATTTGTTTTTGCTAGAATTCCTTTTTATCATGTCGGACTAGGGTTTTTATTGTAGCAATTTCGTAATTCTTGTATGTGTCATCTTGAATTGTGATTAGGGTAAATTAGCTTTATTTTCTATTTGAAAAAGAATAGAATAATCCTTGATCATCATCTCTTAGAATTTCATCAATTAATACTTAGAATCTTGACCGTGTCAGCTAGGTTTTAGTATTGATTAGGATTATTAGTTGAGCGTGTCGCCGCTAGTAATTAATAACAAAGAAGAGATAGAGGTTTTATTTCCTGCAATCAAGTGATTAGGGGAAGAAAAGAAAGAAAGAACCAATGATTTTGATTGATAAACAGTGATATATTTATTTATCCAAGGTGCTTTTAAATTATTGTTTACAATCCAATCTATTTACTTGCTTTAGTTTAATTACAACTGTTGGGTATGCATGTTTTAACCCTCCTATTTTGTATTAGATTTGATTGATACCATAACCTCCTGTTTATTTTAAAGACTTTAGGACCCTATGTAATGAAGCTTAGACTTCAATTTTTTAGCTAAGTCCATTTTATAGAATAGGTTAAATTTAGGCTTGAAGACTGGCACAAGAATCATTGGATCTGAGGGTTTCAGTTCAAATTGTTTCAAAATTGCTCTTCAAAACCGCACTTGCAGAACCGCTTGTGTAATTTCTCTTTGAAACCGCTTCTTGAACTCCTCAGTGCAACAACCTTAGTGAACCGCACTTGAGCAGTTCTAGTACTTTGACCGCTCCTTGCAACCGCTCCTGGTGAAACCGCATATCCAACCACATGCACACCATAACCGCTCCAATGATTTAAGACTTGAAGTGAACCTCATTTGACCGTTGGAATCCACGTCAGCAATATCAAATGTCAACCACCATATCTTATCACGTGACTACTTTTCAGACAAGATCTTCAAGGATCTTGTAAAGGTGACAGGTGTCCAAACCTCATTGCTTGCAGCTGGAGCCTGATCAGCTTTTCCTGCAACAACAGTTCCAAAGGACAAAAAAGGTTGCTGTGGACCAATGGAAAAGCATCAAGGACCGTCCTTACAACAGCTGTGTCCAACGGCTATATTCCTGATGCTTGGGTATAAATACCCCCAATCTTCACCATTTGAAGATTGCTTGAGAAATTGATTTGCTGTGTTCATAAGAAGCTGAAGCTCTACCCAGAAATTCATAAGTCCTTTGAATCTTCATCTTCATACTTCAAGAAACATTCCCCAGCCCAGAAATAAAGCCTTAACACATCAAGAATCCTTGTGATCTACATCTTAAAGATTTAAAGAGCCTTGATCTTGTTCTCACACACTCACCTCACTTGTTTAATAACATAGATTAATCACTTGAGATACACTGGTTATAGTCTTAGGATTTGTTCTTCATAGAAAAGATTTTAGATCTGAGTATTACTCATTGTACTTTGTAATCTCTCATACTCAATATAAAATCTCTCTTAGAAATCCAAGACTAACCATCTTGGTAGTGGACGTAGATCGTTTATCGATTGAACCACTCCAAATATTGTGTTCTTACTTTCTGCATTTATATTTCTTGTGCTTACTGATTATCTACATTTCTCTCTGTTTGATATTTATTTAGATATCCATTATTTTGAAATTGTGTTTGGAGTTAACATTGTCAAACCTCACTTTCAATTTTATAAATGCTCAGAAAATTGCACTAAACCACTTATCAAAACCGCTTGTATCTTCAAATATTCCGTTGTGCATTTTACATCTCTACTTGCAGTGTATTATCAACTGCAAGTGGTTTTGTAAGCGTAGAGGTTTAGTTTTAAATCGAGGGCAAAAAATTTATAACAGCTATTCACCCCCCCTCTAGCTGTATTTTCACCCTTGTTGCCACCTTTGGGACCAACAAGTGGTATCAGAGCTAACACATTTTAAAACCACTGTTTTTCAAGCTTAACAGCTTGTGTGCCGATTCAATATGGTAAACACAAAGACAATGACTACTGTTAACTATTCACAGATTCCAATCTTGGACGAAGACCACTTTGACATCTGGAAGTGCAGAATGCTCATTCATTTGGAAACAATTGATGAGATGCTGGTGGACTGCGTAATCAATGGCCCGTTTGTTCCCATGAAGGCCAACACTGATGCAACCACCAATACAGAAAATCCAGAGGTCAAAAAGCCTAAAGATGAGTAGTCGGATGAAGAGAAGAGATTAGCTGCCTTGGACAGCAAGGCAAGGCACATCATTTCAGGAACCCTTCCAGTTTCAACCCTTCAGAAGGTGATGTAACTCAAAACCGCTAAGCAGATGTGGGATGCCATAGAGAGCTACCTCGAAGGTGATGACGAATGCAAGGAAAGAAAATTATATGCTGTTGAAAGATCCTACAACAACTTCAACAGAAAATCCAACGAAACCTTGCGTCAAACCTACGACCGCTATGTTGAGGTAGTTAATGCTTGTAGATCTCTTGGCAAAACTTTAACCGATAAGGAAATCAATATGACTTTCCTATCTGCTTTAGGTTCTAGATGGGTTAATAAGGCTACCTCTCTAGAAGACTCCAAAGTTTTGGGTACTTGGTCGTTAAGTAACTTGTACGCCAATCTTAGAGTCTATGAACTAAAATTAAATCATATTGAAGAGATTGAAGGGAAAACCAATTCACTTTCCATGTCCGTCGTGGAACATGAGGAGAAACCATCTACATCCAATCAAACTGCAGATCCTTCCATATCAACCTCATCACTCATCGAGATGGATGATGATGATTTTGCCATGTTTGTGAAAAGATTTCAAAAATTTAGAAAATCCTCAAAACCTTTCACAAAATCATTTTCAAAAGGCAAACCTCCTGCAACGTTTTCTAAGGCTGGAGATACAAAGAAAAAGAGTGATCTAGTTTGCTACAACTGTAGAAAACCTGGTCACTTTGCATCTGAGTGTCCACATCCCAAATACGAATACGTGAAAAAGAAAACCTCTCCTGCGAAATTTTCTCGTCGCAAGGGAATGGTTACTGAGGGAGAAGAGAATTCTAAGGAATTGGCAACTTGTATTGAAACGGATTCTGATGATGGAAGTGATGATGAAATCGAAGAGGTTAATCTCTGCTTAATTGCAGATGCTTCCGATGAGTCAGATTCTGAGTCAATCGAGTTGCAAGATATGGAAGAAGAAGAGGTTTCTACAAAACTTCCAAATTTTAAGTTGGATGAAAATATCAAACTTACTCCTAGCATTAAGATAGGAAATTGCTCGTATTCACGTCCCATTCTTCCTCCTACAAATGCTCCACCTTCAAAAGCAATTCCAAAGAAGAAAATTTTGAAAAAGGTGGTGGAAGAGGTTTCTCCCATGGAACATGAAAGGATGTTCAAGGAAGCAGAAATGGTGATCCATCAATTCTCTAATCTTAAGAAAGCCTTAAGCTTAGCTCATGATGAACTTAATCTGTACAAGACGGAGAAAACTGTGATGAGGTCTGAAATTTCAAATCTTAAGGACCAAATCAAAAAGATGACTCCTCTTGCTGATCAAAACCGCATCCTTGAAACTAAGGTTGCTGCACTTCAACTCCGGAATGATGACCTGGTCACCCAACTCAACGATCGTCAAATGATTATTGATGGGTGGCTCAAGTCAAAATCCTACGCGGATCAAATCATAGATTCCCAAGTTCCCTCTGGAATTAAGGAGGGTCTAGGATTTGGATCTGCTGAAGAGGAGAAGTGTGCATCCTGCAGTGAAAAGGATGAGGAAATTTTGAAACTAAATAAAGAAATTCCTAAGGGGAAGCATGCTAAAGCTAAGGGTAAATGACAACAAATTAATTATGTCTACCCAAAAGGGAAGCAATATGGGAAGAACTCTCAGATGAAGCCAAAGGATTCTGAGGATGTAGCTGAAGAGGAAATGGCTTATGGAGTTGGCCGTATCCCTGCTCCAACCGCTTCTGGTGGAACAGGTGGTGCTGGCAACTGCAAGGCTGACCGCGCATCTTCTTCGACCGCTCCTCCTGCCTTCAAAAACAGGAATAGCGTTTCTAGAAAATACGTGGTCAAATCAAAGCCAGTTCCCTTTGTCAAGGTTGCAACCACTCCTCCCAAACCGCATGCAACTCCTAAGAAGAGTAAGGAGTTAGTAAAACCTCATGATGCTTATAGCTTTTATAAATGCTCTGTGTGTGATGGTTTAGGTCACAAGGCTGCAGAATGCCTTTTGCGGTTCACATCCAATGCCAGAAAGAGTAAACCTCCTTCTGTCAAATAGGTGTGGGTCGTGAAGTTTCGCTAACTTCAAGACCCAAGGAATAAAGGGGGACCTCGTTCTTAATGTTTACATTTCAGGTCCTCTGCTTAATGGATGGTCACTCCAAGGATAATGAATGGTATCTTGATAGTGGCTGCTCAAGACATATGACTGGAGATAGATCATTACTTGAAGATGTCATTGAAGCAAGTGGTCCGTCTGTAACCTTTGGTGACAACAACAAAGGCAAGACCATTGGATATGGTGTTATAAGGATAGGAAACCTAACCATTGAGAAGGTTTCTCTTGTTGAAGGACTCAAGCACAACCTCCTTTCAATTTCTCAATTCTGCGACAAAGGAATGCTTTGCAACTTCACGTCATCAAACTGCTTTATCAAAGATAGCATTTTCGGAGTCACCCTACTCACAGGGATTCGTAAGAGTAATATTTACAATATTGATCTAAATTCTGCATGTAGTATTACTAATCTCTGTTTTGTAGCTAAAAATGTGAGCGAAAATAGTTGTCTATGGCACAAGAGGTTGAGCCACTTGAACTTCAAGTATCTTGCAAAGATTGGTAGGGAAAACCTCGTTCGTGGTTTACCCAAAGTGGCTGACCACCATCCATAGAAATGCAGTGCATGCCAGCTTGGTAAGCAGTCCACGTCGTCTTTCACCAGCAAGACCGCTTGTGACGATGTTGAAATTCCAATTTCGCGGGAAAATTCGATTTTGCGTTTCTTTGAAAATCAAATAAAACCGGAAAAAGACGGAGTCGCCACAGCGTTTTTGTTTTAAGGGCCAAAACTTTGAAAAATGCCCGAGATTAGAGATTTGGGTTCGGAGGTCATGTTACACGCCGGGAAATACGTTAGTGTGCACCCGGAATGCCTCGTAAAACGAGTCTTCCAAGCTAAAAATCATTTGTGTGTGTGTGTGTGTGTTTTGGCCAAAATAAGTTGAAACTCAGAAAAGTAAAAATTGGGAATTCTTTATTAGACTTTAAACTGACCCCATGATTTTTTGGATGATTTTTGGGTTGGGATTTGGTACTCAAAAGACCTTTTGAAGTTGAAAAACACTTCTGCCAGAATGGAAAAAGACAGTAGACACCTGATTTTGAAATGGATTCAAGGGCCTTAAAACTTCATAATCTGGAGAAACTCAGAGAATGAAAGTTGTTTCAGACACCTCAAAAAAGATTTCTACGAAAGAATTTTTCATTTTGGAGAAGATTTGAGGGGTCAAAACCTTCTGGAAATCTCAGATATGAAATCTGGATTTCCAGAAACTGATGAACTGACCTTTGAAAGAAAATTTGAAAAAGGGATTTTTACTCACGAAAAAAATAAAGTAAAAATATGTATGGAAAGCTATGGATGTTGGCTACAAAAAGTGATTTGTAGTCAACACCAAATTCCAAGTTTATATGTGTCCAAAAATTTAGACCATGGACTGGGGTCTTAGAAAATTGCTACTGGACAGCAACTTCTCAAGAAGGAAAATGTGATTTTAAAGGGGGTTTGGCATCCATGCTTGTCCCCATTTCCCTAGGTTTTGATTAGTGATCACTTGACATTTTAGTGGTGAATCAACTATATCAAACCATCCTTGGGGTACATTAGGACTAAGCACTTCATTTGCTTGGGAAGGGGAATTTTATCCTTTGAAAATGAGATTTGATGTATAAAAATGATTTTTAGGGTTTTGAAAATGTGTTTTCCTTGCAAGAAAGTAAGAACACTTTGAAAATAATGTTGATCATTGTAGAAGATCAACCATGGAGATGAACTTCCATGGTGATCTTCTTGGATCTAGGGCAAGAAGATGAACAAACTACATTTTGTAGTTTGGAAATGCATGCATGGATGAATTTTAGGGTAATGAGAGGGAGGTTATACCTATCTTCCTTGTGTTTTGTGTTTGAAGACTTGAATGTAAGAGTGTTTGAGGCTTGAATATGAGAGTGTTTGAGTGAGTGTGATTTTGGTTGAATAGTTGAGAAAAAGGTGACAATTCTAGAGAATTCTCACTGTTTTCTCACTATTTTCGCCAAGGTGCAGTTACAAATTGTGTTTCTTCTCCCCTATTTCTGAGACTGAAGGCCTCAATTTATAGCCCTCTGAAATTGACAAACTCATCCGCGCGGATAGGTCCTTCAGCGTGCCTTTGTTCATTAAATCTTTGCTTCGGGCTTTGGACAAGAGGAATATTTTCAAAAAAATCAAATTAAACGGCCGAGTTTTTTGTTCCAAATGCATTTCTATTTTTGGTTTTTGACCAATTCTTTTGCTTTTTTGATTCTTTTCCTTGGTTTATCTTTTTTTGGCAATCCCTAATCTACCCTTACTTGGTTAGAAATGTTAGGAATGTTAGGAATTGTTAGGAATGTTATAACTTTCGTTAATTTTCTAACGAAAATACAAACAAGCTCAAATTGGAGCACTTACAGTAGCCCCTCGGTGACGGCGCTTTAGAAGGAAGCGGGGTCGTCGATAAGAGTAAGGCTCCATATTTGGAAGGATGATCAAGTGATCGAGTTGCTGAACCTATTTAATAGGCTACCTACGTATCCTTAAGAGGAATCAAGCCGGCCGTAGTTCGGGTCTTTGACCCTGGAGATGATGGCATTTTAGGTGCCTCGAACCTGATGAGCGAGTTCTGCAGTCGGTTGCTAGAGAGAAACTCTGCTGGGGATAAGAGATGACCATTTTGGTCTGATGGCTATCCGCTCTGCTGGGGATAAGAGATGACCATTTTGGTCTGATGGCTATCCGCTCTGCTGGGGATAAGAGATGACCATTTTCGGTCTGATGGCTATCCGCTCTGCTGGGGATAGGAATGACCATTTTCGGTCAGATGGCTGAAATTGTATATCCGCTCTGCTGGGGATAGAATGACCATTTTCGGTCGGATGGCTATCCGCTCTGCTGGGGATAGGAATGACCATTTTCGGTCGGATGGCTATCCGCTCTGCTGGGGATAGGAATGACCATTTTCGGTCGGATGGCTGAACCTAATGATAGGCTACCTACGTATCCTTAAGAGGAATCAAGCCAATCGTAGTTCGGGTCTTTGACCCTGGAATGACTATTTTGAGGCGTCAACCTGGAGATGATGGCGTTTTAGGTGCCTCGAACCTTGATGATGGCGTTTTAGGTGCCTCGAACCTTGAAGATGGCGTTTTAGGTGCCTCGAACCTTGGAGATGGCGTTTTAGGTGCCTCGAACCTTGATTTGAAATGGCCTTTCGGTGGACTTTGTCTGCTGCCGAAGGAGAGGGTGACCGTTTTGGTCGAGGGGCTGGACCTAAAGATAGGCTACCTACGTATCCCTAGTGGGAATCAAGCCCTTTCGTAGTTCGAGATTTACTCGAGATTCCGTTGGCTTTTGGGACTCCGTTAACTTTGCTGGGGATTTTGTTAGCCTTCACTGGGGGAAAATCAGACGTATTCGTCGGGGAAATCGGTCTTACGTTTTACTGCCGGGGAATGATTTTGATGAAAGATACGGGATCTCGTTATCTTTCTCAGGGAGACCTGTCTTACATTTTACTGCCGGGGAATGATTTTGATGAAAGATACGGGATCCCGTTATCTTTCTCGGGGAAATCGGTCTTACGTTTTACTGCCGTTGATGATTTTGATGAAAGATACGGGATTCCGTTAACTTTCTCGGAGAGATCGGACTTACGTTTGACTGCCGGGGAATGATTTTGATAAAAGATACGGGATCTCGTTATCTTTCTCAGGGAGATCGGTCTTACGTTTTACTGCCGTTGATGATTTTGATGAAAGATACGGGATTCCTTTAACTTTCTCGGAGAGATCGGACTTACGTTTGACTGCCGTTGATGATTTTGATGAAAGATACGGGATCTCGTTATCTTTCTCAGGGAGATCGGTCTTACGTTTTACTGCCGGGGAATGATTTTGATGAAAGATACGGGATCTCGTTATCTTTCTCGGGGAAATCGGTCTTACGTTTTACTGCCGAGGAATGATTTTGATGAAAGATACGGGATCTCGTTATCTTTCTCGGGGAAATCGGTCTTACGTTTTACTGCCGGGGAATAATTTTGATGAAAGATACGGGATCTCGTTATCTTTCTCGGGGAAATCGGTCTTACGTTTTACTGCCGGGGAATAATTTTGATGAAAGATACGGGATCTCGTTATCTTTCTCGGGGAAATTGGTCTTACATTTTACTGCCGGTTGATGATTTTGATGAAAGATACGAGATTCCGTTATCTTTCTCAAGGAAATCGGTCTTACGTTTGACTGCTGTGGAATGATTATGATGAAAGATACGGGATCCCATTATCTTCCTCGGGGAGATCGGTCTTACGTTTGACTGCCGTTTGATGATTTTGATGAAAGATACGGGATTCCGTTATCTTTCTCGGGGAAATCGGTCTTACGTTTGACTGCTGTGGAATGATTTTGATGAAAGATACGGGATCCCGTTATCTTCCTCGGGGAAATCGGCCTTACGTTTGACTGCCGTAGAATGATTTTGATGAAAGATACGGGATTCCGTTATCTTTCTCGGGGAGATCGGACTTACGTTTTACTGCCGTCGATGATTTTGATGAAAGATACGGGATTCCGTTATCTTTCTCGGGGAGATCGGACTTACGTTTGACTGCCGGGGAATAATTTTCTTGAAAGGGGGTTGACTTTGGTTAAGTTGAGGACTAAACTGCAGAGTCCTGGATTTTTAAATGGCAAAAGGGTCTTTTTGACCCTTACAAACCCATCCGCGCGGATAGGGTTGAATTTCCAGGCTGTTTTAAATGAGGGCCGCCCCCTCCCTTCTTCTTCCTCACCAGTTTTCTGCAAATTACGAGGAGAGACGAGGGAGAAACCATTGAAGGCCAAAAAAGCTTCGAAAATCCTCCGTTTTCTTTGATTTTTCGAGCAATGAAACACGAGGGAGGTGCTTTTCAAGGCCAAGGACGCGGCCCGGTCGCGGAGAGACGATTGGAGCTCGTTCGAATGAGGAGGCACTATTCTCTTTCGCAATCGATTGCGGAGGAGCATTACCCCGATGCGTGGCAACATTGGGCCACTGATCCGAGTCTTCGCACGGTATACTTCGAATCCTTTTGATCCCTTTGTTGATTTTTTGTTTGAAGTTGAATTTTGAATTATTTTTTTTTTGAAAAAATTTCGAAAATGGTGATGATTTTGGGCTTGGAATTTGATTTTGATGCTTTGCATGTTGTAATGAATTTGTGGGTAACCCAAATGTGCATTTTGTTTGAAAAAAGAATTGGCATTTTGCCATTTTTTTTTGTATCCGAAAATTTCAATGAGAAATTCGAAAATTATGACTTGAATTTCGAAAAATTGTGTTCTTGACACTGAAATTGGATTTTTGATGTTGTGCATTTTGCAATGAGTATATGGGTAACTCAAAATGTGCATTTTGCTTGAAAAAAAAGAATGGGCATTTTTTCCAAAATTTTTTGTGAAATATGAGACTATGAAAATTTCCCGAAATTGGGACGGACCCCTTTTTTTTTTGTTGCAATGTTGACATGAATGTGTGCATGCTCTTTTTTTTTTTTTTGTGAATGCATTCTTTTTTTTTTTTGAGAATGTGATTTTCTATGAAAAGTGGGACGGATTTTTCGTTCCCCTTGATTGAATGAATGTATGCTATTTCATGAAAAGTGGGACGGAGTTTTTGCTTCCGTTGAATGAATGTATGCATGTTATTTTATGAAAAGTGGGACGGAGTTTTTGCTTCCGTTGACTCCTTGTATGAATTTTTTCTTCATGTATGAATGAATGTTGATTGGGATTTGCTGAAAACTGTTCTCTTTTGTGCAAGAAAAAATGGGGCTAGGTTCATTGCATGCTGTTATGCTGTCGAATTTTCTTCAAAACTTTGTGTTTCATGAAGACTCGAGGATCAGTGGAGTCTGTAGTTGACCTGTGGGACCGGCTTCCGATTGCGGGCCGAGGAGCTTTGATGAGTCCGAGACAGATTGTTGTTGAGACCGGGCTATACGAGTTCATTGAGTGCTTGAGGGGGTTGGTTAAGTTCCCTAAGAGCAAGGGCTTGATGTTTGCTTTGGAGCAGCATTGGTGGGATGCGACCCACACATTTCACTTCTTTTGGGGCGAGGCTACGGTTACGCCTTCCGACTACGCTGCGATCACGGGTCTGTCCTTCAATGGACGCAACATTGAGTGGCGGGACGGCTACAGTGACGTGGACCTGCAGGCTCTTCTGGGCTTTACCCCCATTCCCAAAAAGGGGATGGGGATGGAGTATGCCGTGGTTTATGGGAAGATTGTGGAGATCATCGGGAGCTACGAGGTGGGGATGAGAGGATAGGCGGCGAAGCGGTGCTAGGGCCTTTTTATGATTTGCTTTTTCGAGCACTCTTTTTGGACACACCGAGGGGACGGCGGTGTTTTCTTTGCTGAGGAGTTTGGAGGATGTGGGGATGGCTGGAGAGGTCTCTTGGGGAGAGGCCGGGCTGGCAGAGCTTTACTTTGCTCTTGATAGATACAGCCGGAAGGCTGTGAGCTCCTTCTACTGCTTCAAGTTTGCTCTGGAGGTATAAGCGTTCTTTTTTTGCTTTCCCTTTTCCTTTAAGCACGCATTCTTTTCCGCACTTAATCGACTTTATCTTTCGCAGGCATGGTTTTGTGAGTTCTTCCATGTCACGATGTGGCGGCAGACGGCGGAGTACGTCGGGGCGTATCCAGCCATGCGTTCCTGGTCCAAGTTTGCCCGAGAGAAGAAAGGTTCTAGGGGGCGCACGACCCTCAGGTACTCAGATTGCCTTCCTTTGACGAGGGCTGAGACGGATGAGGAGATGATATTCTATCCCTGGGATCGTTTCGATGTGGCGCTTGAAGGGCGGCGAGATTTGGACCGTGCAGCGGAGGATTTTGAGGGGCTTGACTTGCGACGCCTATTATCTGGGGGAGAGGGTGACGCGCCAGCAAGGCGTGAATTCGCCTTTGATGACACCGGTGGAGCCTCCCGCCGACATGATGCATCCTAGTGAGAGATCTGTGACCTGGGATGATTACCGGGGTGGCCAGCACTTCTCGGCATTCGTGGCGATCGAGCCGTTTCCAGTATTTGTCTTGAGGAGGCTGAGGGTGCCCCAGGTTCTGGATAGAGAGGGGTTAGGGGTCCCGCGGTACCCTCAGACGGACTTTTCATATGTCCAGGATGGGGTCCGATTGAGGGTGCAGATCCCTCAGCCTGAGCGGCTTCCACGAGCTTTCCGACCTCGTCCGGGTATGAAGGTATGGCTTTTCCTTTTCACCTCTTTTTTTGCTTCTGTCTTTTCTTTTCTTTCCTGTCATCATTTTTTTTGCTTCAACTGTTTCTGACGCTTTTGCTTTCGTGTAGTTTCCGGAGGTGGTCGTGGAGAAGCTGACGAAGCAGGTAATCGGGGCTAAGAGATTCATCAGGAGGATGGTGGCTTGTGGAGCCCCTCGGGCTAGAGCGAGGCGACCACAGCCGGCGCCTATCAGGCGGGAGGCTTCCCCTATTCCTTCAGTGACTTCCTCCGAGACTCCTCTTTCTCCTCCCCTTGATCCTTGAGTGGTACTACCTTCGGACCACGTCATTCTCGGAGATCCTTACGGGCAGGGACACGTCTGGCAGCATGGTGGATCTTCTTCGCACGTCCAGGAGTCTGACGCCTTCACCATCGGATATGATTTCTTTGCGGATCTTGGCTTGCCGTACCAGAGCGTGCCAGTTGGTCCTGACGAGCCTTCTTCCGGGGACGAGGACGATGATTCTGAGCCCGAGATATTCATGGCTACAGAGGAGGCGGGCCCGAGCCACAAGAGGGACCGGGGGGAGGGCCCAGCCACCGAGGACTCTGACTGACGATCCTTCGAGACTGATATTTTGAGAATTATTTCTGAGATTGTCTTTAGATACAGTTTATTTTTATGCACATTTTTTTTTGCTTTTCTTTTTTTTTTTGGAATGTATTAATTCAGGATTATTGTTATTTATTATTTTTTGTTTTTTTTTTTGAATGCAATGCTGTATGAATGCAATGTTGCATGAGCCTCGGTTTTTTGGCAAGGGTGTAGATGTTTGGTGTATGAACTGGTTTGGACAGGCTTTGGCTGGGACAAAATATTCCTTTAGTACGGCGAGTTTGGGTATTGCAAAGATTTTTTTTTTAGGGGACAGACATATCCGCGCGGACAGGACCTGCATCTGACATTGTCCTTTAATTTTGCTTCAGATCTGGTCTCACTTTATTTCAAATTCAAACACCTTCTTCAACCACCAGTTCAAACAGCCATTTTCGGGGAGAAGGAGAGAAAAACCATGGAGAGAATTGTGAGCATGAGAAATCCACCCAAATTATCCCAAAATTCTCAAATGCAATTCTTCACCAAGTTTAAAGAGTGGTCTCGGGAGATTATGCATGGGAGGAGGTCATTCTTTGAAGAAAGGTACAAGGTGAAGTGTTTATGGTCCCTCAAAGAATTGATTCCGGACTACGACCTCTTGAGAGCTTCTTCATCATTTTGGGACACTAGAAGGCATGTTTTTTGCTTCTCTTACAATGAGGTTGTTCCGACCGTGGAAGAATTCCGGGCTTTGCTTGGCGGTCCGGAGGTGGAAGAGATTGCGGTTCCTTTGCCCGGAGGGGCCTCTTTCGTTGATAGATTGTGAAACCTCCTTCATCTTTCCCCGGAGGAAGCACAAGGTATGATCTGTAGTCCCGATCACTTTGATATTTCCGGTCTCCCTGATAGATTTAGGGGCTTAGGCTTGCTTGACGATGCCTATTGGGATGCCTTTGCACTTTGCATGTTCGGGACCTTGTTCATGGTCTATTCTTTTGGGATTTGTCATCGGTCTCTGCTGGATATAGTTGTTCACTGTCGCTTGGGCAGAGACGTTGTACCTTTGATCCTGGGGGAGACTTTTCATGCTCTCGATAGGGCAGCACGGGAGACGATATATGCACGGGGCAGCCCGTTCCTCTTGACTCTGTGGGCGATGGAGCGCTTGGGGATTTTTCGGGAAACTCTTGATATGATCAAGCCTTGGACATTCGCCAGGAGAGGGGTTCTTGTAGATTTTGATGATCGGGGCTCATGGGAGCGTTGGATGGCTGGTCGCCGGACGAGAAGATATTAGATGGTCGGTGCCTTGTTGGCGAGTGGAGACTCGGAGGGTACTTCGGGGACGGATCTCCCGTGATTATGCTTCGGGGCTTTCTTAGTCCGGCTTTTACATTCCGTCTTTGGTTACGAGACGGTTCGGCTTGGAGCAAGTTCCTTTAGAGGACTTTGATGATATAGCCACCAGGGTGGTGGCTCCTGTTTCTATGGATGATCCTTCGGTGTTTTCCTTTCTTTCCCGAGCATGGAGGTATGACGTCTTTCCTCCTCGGGTTATCCTCAGGCGTCCGAGACCTGTGTTCTTGACCACTTGGTACCTGGATTGGTACGAGAGGCATTTTGGAGAGACTCAGATGGCTATTTTGAGACGGCGTGTGGCCATTGTGGGTGCGGAGGACACGACAGGTTTCCGAGAGGAGGAGGGCCGAGGCGAGGGCCAACCCTCATGACAGGAGTGGAGACGCTGTGACCGACTATGAGGCTTACGTCAAGAGACAGGAGAGGAGGGCTCCTATGCTACCAGCTAGGCTACAGGAGATGAGAGATGACGCTAGGGCTACCAAGGCCCTGACAGAGGCTGGTCTGATAGATCCTGTTCCTATACCAGAGCTTGGTAGGAGGAAGACCGACATTTTTTCAGTTCAGAAGAAGAAGACTCGAAGGGGGAAGAAGAGGGGAGAGGCCAGTACGAGTGGCTTGGAGTGACCTTGAGGTTTCCGAGTATCCCTTTCTTGTCGTAGCAGACATATTAGTTTGATTATGTATCTTAATTTCTTTTAGCAGGCTGCCGGTTGTAGGAATGAACCAGGCTTAGACTCATCAAAAAGTTTTTAACTTGTAATGAATATTTGAATTGCTTCAGAGTTTTTCGAGACGCTTTCATGGTCTGATTAGTGTATTGATGTCAGAGTATGACTTTTATTTGTGCTTTAGACCGAACCGTTTTCGGCTGCCTACGTTCCCCTCATTTTGAGGAGCTCAGGTCTTCGTAGTTCAACCTGGTCGACTTTTTTTGTTTATTTTTTTTTTTGTTTGTTTTTTTTTTTTTGGTGCAACCCTGTTTTTTACCTAGGCCGCCCTTTTCGGGTTTTCAACCTAGTTGGGTATTACTCTTTTAGCACTCTTTGTCTTCTCTTTTTTTTCTTTGTTTCCCTTTTTTTGACTTCTTTTTTTTTGTTTTACGCGTAGTATCTGCGCAGCTTGTCACCATTCACTTGGTGTACAAAGGGATTTCCGTCGAGGTCTGCAAGTTGCATGGCTCCTCCGGAGAAGATCTTTTGGACGATGTATGGCCCGACCCAGACAGGCTCCCATTTGCCAAGCGCGTTGACACGGACCGGGGGCTTTTCTTTCAAAACGAGATCACCTTCTAGGATCTCCCGATGCTTTACTTTCTTGTCGAAGGCTCTAGCCATTCTCCCTTGGTAGGCTCGGATGTGTTCCATTGCTTTCAATCGTCGCTCATCTAGTAGGGCCAATTCATCATGGCGACCTTGGAGCCATTCGACCTCGTTGATCTGACTTTCCAACAGCACACGGAGTGAGGGGATTTCCTATTCGATTGGGAGCACAGCTTCCATTCCGTATGTGAGGGCAAACGGTGTTTCCCCAGTTGCCGTTCTTACTGATGTTCTGTAGCCCCAGAGTGTCAGGTGTAGCTTCTCGGGCCAATCTCTGCCTCGGACATCCATTTTCCGGATGATGTTTTCCAGAGTCTTGTTTGCTGCCTCGACGGCTCCGTTGGTTTGGGGCCTGTAAGGAGATGACTTGTGATGGGTTATTCTGAATTCTGCCAGCAGCCTTTCACATTCCCCTTCGAAGTGGGATCCATTATCTGAGATGATTTCGGCTAGCAACCCGTATCGGCATATGATGATCTCTTGAGTTGAGGATTTTGTAGGATTTTGTAAGGCATCCTTTCCAGTTCCTTCGAAGAGATCACCAATCTGCGTCTCTTTAGGCTCTTCCGCAGTTCCCAGATTCACACTCGTCAAAATCTCTTCGACAGCTTGGGCTCGATTTTCCTTTTTTTTCTCGAACAACCTGCTTAAAGATTTTTTTTTTGTTTGATTTTTTTTGTTTAATTTGTCTGCTTCTTTATCTAATGAATTATTATCAAATGTTCTTTTTATTAATTAATTCATCATTAATTAAAGTGGCAATTAAGGGATACTCAGAAAGGTTCGTCGTTTCATTAGGAACGAAAGGAAATACATCATTTGCTACAGACTTGTAGTCTTCAGGCGTAGGGCCGTCGGACGACTCTAGAGACTCGACCTTAACAATGAAAGACTCGGAGGACTTTTCCTAGATTGACACAAAGGGATGGGAGACCAATCCAGGCTTGGTGGTCATTTGTTCTTTGGTTGCGGACGGGCCTGAGAGAGTTTCCCGATTCTTTAACGGCATCGCATTTGTCGGGGCGTCATGACTCGGGAATTATCTTGTGCTCCTTCCTCGATCATTGCTACCATTTCTTTGACTGAGCTGAAATCAATCAGGTCTGGCACCTAGATCTCTTCCCCGAACAACTGCTGCATGATCGGACCATCCCAATCATCTGAAAAGACTTCTGTGGCTTTGGCTTTCGGCACTGTCAATTCAAACTCAGGCTTCGGACCTTCCTGGGCAGTAGGAATTGTGGTTGTGAGCTTCTCGAACTGTTCCACTAGGCTTGGCACGCCTTTGAAAGTGTACTCACTCTTTATGGTAGTGGTAGCCCCGGGTATCTTGGGTAGGTCCAGGAACATTCTACGGACCGGGTTAGCTTTGGCTCCCCTGAACTTGTTGAGGCTATCCTGTAGCTTCGGCCACCCTTCTGTGGGCTCTGTGATGTTACCCGGTTGTGTGGGACCCTTTACGAAGTAGTCAGCCAAATTAGGACTGAAAGGGAGAGATTTAGGGTCGTCGATCGGGACCCTTCCTGTGATAGCTTCAAATCCTTCTTCTTTTGCAGTGTCCACTGAGGAGGCCTCATATCCCAGGCCGTGGCGAGTTTTATGTCCTTTCACCTCGATGAGTTTGTGAGTTCCTTGTTGGTGCTTCCCCAGACCGAGGCCAGGTAGATAGCTCATCTTTCTCATCATTTTCAAGACCGGAGGGATTTTATCCCGGGTGATTGTCAGATCTATGTTGCACACTTGGGCTTTGGGAGGCTCGACCGTGAAGCCCGTTAGCATGAGACCTTCCTCATCATGCTTGATTTCCAGAATAGGTATTCCACCTGTATCTGTGCCCTCCAAGGTGACTAAATCCCCATAAATGGTTGTCAGGTCCCCATTCGAGACGAACTTCACACACTGGTGGAGGCTTGAGGCGACCCCCTTGACCTGGTGCAGCCAAGGTCTTCCCAATAAGGCATTAAAAGTGATCGGGATATCAATAACCTGGAATTCCACAGGTATTAATTTCTGGCCAAACCAAAGGTCCAAAGTAGCAACTCCAAGGACTGCTCGAGATGTCGAGTCGTAAGCTTTGACTGTGAGGGAGGAAGGCTTTAAGTCCGTGGACTTGATGTCAAGCAGGCTCATGATCTTTGCCGGAAGAATTTTCATTCCGAACCCATTATAAACCAGGACCCGAGGGAGGCGTCGTTCATCCAATTGGACTGTGATGAAGAGAGGCTCGTTATGATCAGCCCCAAATTGAGGGAGGTCGAGATCTGTGAAAGTGATTATGTTCCCGTAGTGGATGTTTCCAATCAGCTGTACCACGTCATCGGGAGTAGCATCAATAGGGACCAAGGTGCGGGCTAAGCTTTCTTCCAGCTTTAGCTTATGGGGATAGGATGAGGTGAGCAGGGACCACAGAGAGATGTTGGCCTGCGTTTGCTTCAACTAGGTGAGCACGGGATCCTCTTTTCTGGGGTCAGGAACTTCGGCTGTCTTAGCATAGGGGCCGCGGTTCTCCCCGGGTGCTTGATCTGTGGCCTTCTTATCTGCCTTGGGATTCCCTTGGAAGATTTGCCCGGATCGGGTCAACAGGTTAACTTCCTCATCCGTTGCTTCTTGACTAGATTTCTTCAATCTTTGCTAAGGTCAACGGGGTGCCTTTTTGGCTATCGGCCCTTGGTTACGACGGAGTCTAGCAACGGTGAGGGGCCGAGCCGTACTAGCCCCTTCTGGGCGGCCCTTATAATTGCTTCCCAAGTCACAGGCTTTTGAGTCTGGGGTTGTGTTGTTGCCCCTTGGATGGCCCACAGAGCTAGGGCGTCCTCCGATTCGCTCCCATAGTCTGCCTTGCTCATAGTTATCATGCAACAAGAGTCGCTATTGTCGAGGTTCGGCGGCTTTTCGATCTCATCCCCTTTATAGTGCAACCATTCTGGTTCCTTTCTGTAATACTCAGAGTTGGAGATGATTATAGCACTTTGTGTGGGAGGTGCATCCGGTATCATTGACAGGAAAAGCACTAGTGGTACTTGTAGGTTATTCAGATGTAGATTATGCAGCTTGTACTATTGACAGGAAAAGCACTAGTGGTACTTGTCATTTCCTCGGGAATAGACTAGTTGCTTGGGCCGGCAAGAAGCAAGCTTCGGTTTCGGTGTCAACCACAGAGGCTGAGTATATTGCTGGTAGTTGTTGCTGTCAAATCCTTTGGATGAAGCAGCAGTTGGTGGACTATGGAATCCATGAAGGAAATTGCCCTATCATCTGTGACAACACTTCAACAATTTCAGTCTCCAACAACCCTGTCATGCATTCCAAGACCAAGCATATTGATATCAAGTATCATTTCCTCAAAGACCATGTGGAGAAGAGGAATATCCATTTAGAGTACGTGGGGACAGACAACCAGATTGCTGATATCCTCACCAAGGCTATTGACTCCAAGAGGTTTTCATTCCTCAGAGGAGAAATGGGTATGCTTGAACTTAAATGATTCCTTACTTTTTATTTGTTAACTTGTTTGTTGAGTTTAGGATGAAACTCTTAAGAATTGAGACCGCTTCTGTTGAAACCGCCTATACCAAAATCACAAGCAGTCAAACCGCCTATGAGTTGAGAGACCCCACAACTGCTCCTCAAGCTAAAGGTGCCAAGCAGTCTAGGAAGCAAAGTGTCAGGGCAGAACCGCTTGCTAAGAAGACCAAGACCGCTCCAGCAACCAAACCGCCTACAGTTGATGATGGAGCTGGTCCTAGTAAGAGGAAGAAGCAGAAGAAGCAGTCTAAACCAATGAATTTGGTGGATGAAGAGGATGAAGAAGAAGAGGATCCAAGTATTTCCAACTTTGTTTCCAAAGCAAGAAGAGCCAAGGATAATATGGCTGGAATGACTGTTGAGGAACAAATGAAATTCCTCCAAAATGAGATTGACAGATTGGCCAAGGAGCAAGCTGAGAAATATCAGGCCAAAGGGAAATCCACAACAGATGGAACCGCTTCTCATCAAGAACCGCCTTTTGAGAACCAACCGCCCCCAACCTCTCAAACCTCTCCTGTCCAATCCCCTGCTCAATCCCCAGTCCAATCCCCCAACAAATCCCCTTCCAATTCTCCTTCCAAATCCAAATCCAAAACTCCTTCCCCTATCAAAACCGCACCAACTCAGGGGGAGAAACCTCAGAAGAGAAGGAAGATGATGGCCAAAAAGAAATCCAATAAGGGCAAACCAATTCCACCTTCTCCTTCTCCTTCACCTCCCAGAAATTCCCCTCCTCCTACTCCTCAAAATTCTCCTCCACAATTACCTCAAAAATCCCCTTCACCTTCCCCCAGAAAATCTCTCTCACCCTTATCTTCTCAATCCCCATATAACTCACCCCAACATTCCCATTCCATAAACTCACAACACTCCAACCAAACCCCTACTCATTCTGCCTATCAGCAATGGCAATCCAAGCCCTCTACTGGACATGCCACATCCAAATCCATCAGGGATGATCCTACACCTGCCAATTCCCCTAACCAAAACCGCTCCCATTCACCTACACCTAACTGCTCCAAATCAAACTCCCCTTCAAAATCACCAACTCCACACAACTCACCCATCAGACAAAAATCCCCTCCTCCAAACATCCCTCCTAAAACCCAAACCGCACTTGAAACCAACCGATTCCAACCGCCTCCTACCTTCACAACCGCTTCAACCTCAACCGCTCCTCCCTCTGAATACTCCCAAATTCTCCAAACCCTAAACCTCATCCAAGGCTAACTTGTTATCAACCAAGGCCATATCATTTCCCTTACCGCATCCAATGCCTCCCTCCTTGAATCCAACCGCTCCCTCCAAGCCAAGGTGGATTCTCACTCCCTTGAGATGGCTACTCTTAAGTCCTCTTTGCTTGATGCCATTAAGGGGGAGAGATCTACAGTAATTCCAACTGCCCCATCCTCCTCAACCGCTCCAGATGATCAAACCGCTTCTATTATCAAATCTGCGGTTGAAGAAGGAATGGTCAAAGCCTTAGGAGACAAGGCATCAGTTGCTGACTTGGACAAAATTTTGGATGACCTTAGAGAAAAGATATGCAACTCCTTAGAAAAGGATCTTGGGGAGCTGGGCAAAAAAATTCATAGTTTCCTTGACTCCAGACCGCAGCAGGCTCAAATTGTCCAAACCGCTTTGGATTCTCTGCATGAAGAAGTCTTGGAACAAATTGATATATTCAAGGTAGACTCCAAGGTTAATTTGGACTGCGTAGGAGATGCTTCCATGGCCAAGTTGAAGGAAATTCAAGAAGAATTTACTGAATGCCTAGACAACTTGAAGACTTGATTCAACTCCAAAGTTGAAGCTAAAATGCATAACCTGAAATCCTCTCTGAAAGTTACCATTGACCTTGAGCCTATGGAACAAGTTATCCAAGCCCAAACCGCTGCTGTACAAGAAGAGGTTAATACAATTTTCAACTCTCTCTATATATCCCTTCATGTGCAGCTGGATGATATAAAAGAAAATTTGATTGCAAATACCAAAGCGGTTGGTACCACAAATTCTACCTCTGCTCATTTTGTTAATGCTTTGAAGAAGCTAGAGTCAACCCTCACCAGAACAACAGAGGAAGTGAGAAGATTAAGGAAAGCATTTGAGCCAAATCAATCTAGAGCTGGGACCAGTGGAGCAGATCATGAGTCAACAAGCCGCCCCAGCAATAACCGCTTCTCCTTAATTATTTTTTGAACCGCTTGTGTGAGTTGGACCACACTCTCATTGTATTTCTCTTTGTCCAACTTATTCTATTTTTGCTTTTGTAACCTTGTAATTTTCTTTCATTCCTGTTTTGTAATCACTTGAGGAATTAATGGAAATTGCATCATGGTTCCAAAACCTTGTTCATATCAAACTGCTTGTTTGTAGAACAATGAAACCGCTTATGGTCTTAAACCTCATTCAAATATTTTTCAACTTAAAAATCATTCACTTGAATTGATGTTTAAACATTCAGTTTAAACTGCACTTTATACTTAAACTCATATTTTTTAAGTGCACTGAATGCATTTCTATACTTTCCATATTATAAGTGTTTATCTTTCAGATAGTATAGAAATCTATAGCTTAAGCTAAGTGTGTGCATTGACTTGGGACATGACTTACCATGTTAATTCTTATGGACATGTTTTTATCAAGTACAATGTTTGCTTTTGCTGTAGTAGGTAATGGCATCAATCAAATAGGGGGAGATTGTTGGGTATGCATGTTTTAACCCTCCTATTTTGTATTAGATTTGATTGATACCATAACCTCCTGTTTATTTTAAGGACTTGAGGACCCTATGTAATGAAACTTAGACTTCCATTTTTTAGCTAAGTCCATTTTATAGAATAGGTTAAATTTAGGCTTGAAGACTGGCACAAGAATCATTGGATCTGAGGGTTGCAGTTCAAAGTGTTTCAAAACCGCTCTTCAAAACCGCACTTGCAGAACCGCTTGTGTAATTTCTCTTTGAAACCGCTTCTTGAACTCCTCAGTGCAACCACCTTAGTGAACCGCACTTGAGCAGTTCTAGTACTTTGACCGCTCCTTGCAACCGCTCCTGGTGAAACCGCATATCCAACCACATGCACACCAGAACCGCTCCAATGATTGAAGACTTGAAGTGAACCTCATTTGACCTTTGGAATCCACGTCAGCAATATCAAATGTCAACCACCATATCTTGTCATGTGTCTACTTTTTAGACAAGATCTGCAAGGATCTTGTAATGGTGATAGGTGTCCAAACCTCATTGCTTGCAGCTGGAGCCTGATCAGCTTTTCTTGCGACAACAGTTCCAAAGGACAAAAGTGGTTGCTGTGGACCAATGGAAAAGCATTAAGGACTGTCCTTACAACAGCTGTGTCCAACGGCTATATTCCTGATGCTTGGGTAAAAATACCCCCCAATCTTCACCATTTGAAGATTGCTTGAGAAATTGATTTGCTGTGTTCATAAGAAGCTGAAGCTTTGCCCAGAAATTCATAAGTCCTTTGAATCTTCATCTTCATACTTCAAGAAATATTCCCCAGCCCAGAAATCAAGCCTTAACACATCAAGAATCCTTGTGCTCTACATCTCAAATATTTAAAGAGCCTTGATCTTGTTCTCACACACTCACCTCACTTGTTTAACCACATAGATTAATCACTTGAGATACACTGGTTATAGTCTTAGGATTTGTTCTTCATAGAAAAGATTTTAGATCTGAGTATTACTCATTGTACTTTGTAATCTCTCATACTCAATATAAAATCTCTCTTAGAAATCCAAGACTAACCATCTTGGTAGTGGACGTAGATCATTTATCGATTGAACCACTCCAAATATTGTGCTCTTACTTTCTGCATTTATATTTCTTGTGCTTACTGATTATCTACATTTCTCTCTGTTTGATCTTTATTTAGATATCCATTATTGTGAAATTGTGTTTGGAGTTAACATTGTCAAACCTCACTTTCAATTTTATAACTGCTCAGAAAATTGCACTAAACCGCTTATCAAAACCGCCTCTCCAAAACCGCTTGTATCTTCAAATATTCCGTTATGAATTTTACATCTCTACTTGCAGTGTATTATCAACTGGAAGAGGTTTTATAAGCGTAGAGGTTTAGTTTTAAATCGAGGGCAAAAAATTTGTAGCAACTATTCACCCCCTCCTCTAGCTGTATTTTCACCCTTGTTGCCACCTTTGGGATCAATAACAACAAACAAATCAAATAAACCCCCAATCTTGTTAAGTGGAAATTACGTGAATAAATAACCGTTCTTCAGTGGATCGACCCTGGACTTGCCCTTGTTGCAATTTTGTAGCTGAGTCTTGGTATTTAATTTGATGGTGTGCGACTTTAGCCTATCAAATTGTAGCGTCGTTGCCGGTGAACAGTGTTTATTTATTTGCGTTCTTATTTTCTTTTTGGTGTTTTTCTTTTTTTTTTTGATTTAATTGTTCTGTCTCTTAATTACTGTCATCTGGTGGTGTGGATCAATACATGATCGAAACCCGTTCTACTAACAATCGTTTGAGCTCTCGTGTGCCAGATATTGAAAAATATTCCAGGAGAAGGCAAAAGCAGAACAGGAGACCTAGGAGAATTGAGTTGGTAGAAGAGACGGATAATAATAAACCTGACCCTCCATTGACACTGAGGCAGAAAACTACACCAAATTGGAATGAGCAACCACATGCAGTTGAGATCCCTGCCTTGCCTGATGTTGTCACATTTGAGATGAAGCCAGGATTATTGAATCAGATGTCTCATTTTCATGGTTTGTCGAGCGAGAATCCGAATCAGCACATTTCTCAGTTTGTGCAAATCTGCAAAAGTATGAAGCCGGCTTCACTCCCGATTGAGTAGCTTTTATTGAGAATGTTCTCTTTCACCTCGAAAGACAATGCCAACACATGGTATTATCACTTTCCACCAAAAAGTATCACTACATGGCAACAGATGAAGGAGATGTTTCTTGAAGAATTCTTTCCACCTGACCAAATTAATGTGATGAAGAGGTATATTAGTAATATGGAACAGAGAGCAAAAGAATTTTTATATGAGTTTTACAACAGGTTCCATATGCTTTGTAGGAGTTTCCCATATCATGGCTTTTCTGGGAGCAGTTGGTAGTGTAATTCTATGGTGGGTTGACGGTTTTGGATAAGATGTTGGTGGATTCCTGTTGTGGACCCAGTATCTTGAATAAGACAACTGAAGAGGCACATAAATTGCTAGAAGATATGGCTAAGAGCACTAGAATACAATGTAAGAGGTCCAGTATTAAACAGGTTAGTGCTATGGGCATAAGTAGTGGGGCAAATGAGAAGCTTGAGTCCGAGGTCAAGGATTTGAAATGTATGATGAAGCAGTTACTGTTGAGTAGAACAGAAGGACAAGATGATGTGAATTCAGTTGGGTTCCCACAATAGCGGTAGAGACAGTATAACTATGGGGGTAATCAACCCAATGCTAGATGGGGACAACCACAACCACAGCAGCAGCAGTCTACAGATGACTTGGTTTGTTCACTAGCCCAATGTATGACCATTACGAATAGTGGTCTCCAAAAGTATCAGCAGAAGACAGATGCTAGTATTAGTAACCTGGAGAGTTAAATGGGTCAGATTGCAGAGGCAGTTGTAAGAATAGAGGCTAAAGAGGCAGCAAAGACTGAGCAACCTCCGAAGCAGAATGTAAGTGAGTGTATGTGAGGAGGAAGAAGAAAGTGGATGGGCAGATGGTGTCTATATAGCCTGAACAGAAGGTTGAAAAGAGAGTTGAGCCGTAGTTGGTGGTAGAGAAGGATGTACCGAAAGAAAAGGCTCCCAAGAAATATGTTCCACCACCATTACGTGTATATGAGCCGGTCCCACCTTTTCCGGGAGCATTGAAGAGAGACGCTTCAAAGGAATCAGAGAAGAGCATGTTTGATACTTTTAAAAATATTGAGGTAAATATTCCTTTATTGGATCTTCTCAAAACAGTTCCTAGGTATGCAAAATTTCTCAAAGAGTTGTGTACACCAAAGAGGACTCCAAAGAAGGGTGAGCTGAAGAAAGTGAAAGTGGTTGAGCATGTTAGCGCGGTTTATCAGAAAAAGATGCCCAATAAGTGTAGTGATTCGGGCATGTTCATGGTCCCTGTTTCATTTGGGGGTGGTCATGTTCATAGTGCTATGTTCGATTTAGAAGCTTCAATCAATATGATATGAATTTAATTGTTTGAAGATCTTAAGTTGAGTAAATTGGAGGACACTAGGGTGGTAATTCAGTTGGCAGAAAAATCTAACTCATACCCTATGGGGGTGGTTAGAGATGTGGAAGTGAAGGTTGGGGGTTTAGTGTTTTTGGCGGATTTCTTCAATCTTGATATGGAGAATGATTACGAGGCTCCTATTATTTTAGGGGGGCCATTTATGTCTACCTCGAAAACGAATCTTGATGTGAATAATGGCTTGTTAACTATGGAGTTTGATGGGAAAGTGGTAAGTTTTAATGTGTTTGGTGTTAAGACTTTTCCCAAGAATGTGCGCAAAGTTTGTGCCATGGTTTTGAGTGAGCCGATTATCAAGGATGGGGCCAAGGTAGATGATATAGATGTTGAAGCTCCACAAGTGAATAATGAGAAGAAGAAAGGTGAACCACCAAGGGTGAGGACGAAAGCAAAAGAGAAGAAGAAAGGGAAGCTGAAATGGTCTCCAACAGGTAGGCATGTCCTTGAACCGAATCATCTTCTAGAGGTAACTTGTGAAGATTATTTTCATCCCCCTTATATTGATGAGGCCCATGTTTGTGGGGCCTCCCGTCCCATTACTTAGTTTATTTGGTGCCCTTTCCCCCATGTTTTACTGTCCCGTATTTATTGTTTACTCACATTGAGGACAATGTCTAGTTTAAGCGTGGGGGAAGGATGAATGTAGTATATGTAAAAACTCCTTTTGTTTTCTCAAAAAAAAACACAAAAAAAAAAAACACAAAAGTTATAAAGAAAAGAAAAGATGGGCTAGGTGAAAACCAGAAACGGCACCTAGGCAAAAGGTGAGGAAGTGAAATGTATACTATCTTTTATATCACCGGAGTTGGGGACATAAGGAAGGTTTGGAGTGTTGGGTAGGATAACTATGGAGTAGGTGGTTTGGATAGTGGTGTCTAGGATTTAGAAACCCTCGTTCATTTTTGGAGTTATAAGGGGTGTTGGTGTTTTTCACGAGGTAAATCTTTAGTCAAGGATCGCAACCTTAACAATGATTTCTTTTTGTGATGGTGTATGTAGTGTGAGCCAAGCGTGGGGGAAACATAGGACATATTTTGTTCCCCTTGGCTTTTATTTTTGTGGACCTTAGTTTGGATACCATTTTATTATGGGAGATGGTATCAAGCTAAGGTCATTATTTTCATTGTTTATATTTTGGTGTTATAAGGAGACGGAGATTCTATTACTCCGATGGTTACTAATTTTCATTTACTTGTGTTGGTAGATTAGAGGAGACTAGGAATCATTTACCCACCATACATCTGTTTTAGACCGATATTAGATTGGAGTTTAGGATATTACTCAGGGGCGAGTAATGGTCTAAGCGTGGGGGTATTTGATATGACATAATTTATAATATCTATTTCCTATGTTTCCGTCCCTATAATTCTTTATTTTCATGTATTTAGTATAGATTGATGTAATTTGAGTAAATATGTATTTAGAGGATTTAGTGAGAAAAGGTGTAATTGGAGAGTAATTGAGTGATTTTACCTTGTAATTAATATGGTTCTCAAAGAGCTCAAGAACATCATCTCTACATCAATGGAAGCCGATAAAGTCAAGGCAAAGTTCAAGGGTGTTTGGAATCGCAACAAGGATCAAAGCGGGGCTTAAGAGAGGAAAAAATCTAGAATTGTTGATCAGGGGACAAGTCATCCCGGACATAACTAAGTATTCCCCATAAGGGGATGACAGAAGCCGAGAAGAGAGGACAAGGGACGAGTCGTGCCTTCACCGCTGAGCAAAGCATGCGACGGGATTTTTGGCCAGATTTGGTATTTTAATTTATTTTTCTTTTCCTTTTTAGACTTGGTATTTTAGGGAGGAGTATATATACTACCTTTCAAACTTGTTTTAGGTTTTATCATATCTCTTTACATTAGTTTTCTTAGAACAATTGAAGCTTTGTTTATTCATGGAGGGCTAATTCCCTATTACTTTGGATAATAATTCTTGATATGTTTTGAAGATCAATTGAGGTTTAATTCTTTCTCTCTTTCTCCTTAATTATAATTTTACTTGTGCTTATTGTTAAATCTATTTCTAGGGTTTTGAAACTTGATCAATTTCTCAATCCTTTTAATTGGGTTTTGCTAGAATTCCCTATAATCGTGTCGGACTAGGGTTTTCATTGTAGCAATTTCATAATTCTTGTATGTGTCATCTTGAATTGTGATTAGGGTAAAATTAGCTTTATTTTCTATTTGAAAAAGAATAGAATAATTCCTTGATTTTCATCTCTTAGAATTTCATCAATTAATACTTAGAATCTTGACCGTGTTAGCTGGGTTTTAGTTTTGATTAGGATTATTAGTTGAGCGTGTTTACGGGTCAAAGCACAACGAGTCTCTGCACATTATCGTGCCCTTGGAGGGGCGTCGAATTCCCCATGTGTTGGTGGACAACGGTTCGGCCATGAACGTGCTTCCTGCAAAGATGATGAGCATGTTAGACATTGATGCACAGAGTCTTAAGCCCTCCAACCAGACTATAAAAGCCTACGATTCAACTTCCAGAGCGGTATTGGGGATTGTTTCTTTAAATCTGTTATTCGGGAGTAAGGAAATGGCAGTAGAATTCTAGGTCATTGATATTCCTGTCACGTTCTCGGCATTATTGGGCAGGCCATGGATACATGAGATCGGGGTGGTAGCCTCCACCCTACACTAATGTTTGAAGTTTGTGCAAGATGGGGTGTTGACAACCATTTATGGGGACAGTGTCACTATCGGGGAAACCAGCACCAATACCATGCCGGTGATGGATATCATGCTTGACCAAGAAAGTCTGATGCTCAGTGGTTTCACGATCGAAAAGCCGAAAGGGCAAGTCTGCACTATCGATTTAATGACTTCTTCAGACAAAATTCCTCCCGTACTGAAAATGATGAGAGGCATGAGCTACATTCCGGGCCTGGGGTTAGGTAAGCGACAACAAGGGCCGTGTAAGCTTGAGATGCCGGAACTCAAGAGAAACAGGCGAGGTCTGGGATATGTTGTGACTGAAGAAGACAAAGCATATGATAAGGCAGAAGCACTTAAAGAACGGATGACCCTAGCTGCCGGTATGAGATACAAAAAGCCTGATGTGCGCCCTTATAGCTGGTCTCTAAACAAGCACTTTGTCAAAGAGGATGGGGAAATGTTCGTTTACCCGGAACCAAAGCTAAGTCAGATGGAAGAGAGGTTGGGGATGATACGAAAGCTTGCATTAAGCCAGAACCCGATGAAGGAAATGTTCGTCAGTCTGCCCAGGAGACCAGGCGTTACTGCTACATATGAGAACAGCTACCACTTTTTGGGGCCCGACTATGTCAGTCAGTTTGAGAAGCTTGCTCTAGATGAGCCTGTGATACGCAAGATCCGCGGTGCTGACCCTGTGGACATGGACGGTGATTTGGTAAATCTGTTCGAAGATCAGGGGCTGTCAGAGCCTGAAAGGGGTATGCCTACAAAGGAGGTACCTACAGAAAGGTTTGTTGTCGCAAAAGATCCCCGAGATTTGATCAACTTTTCTTCAGATGATGATTTAGTAGCCATGCTTGAATTTGAGAAGGGGCCAGTTGTGGATCCGAGCATATTGGAGACAGTTGCAGAGAGGCCGTTGCAGAATTGGACTTCATTTCAAGGACCGGTCGCTAGTAGGGAGACTATGATCAAGAAACTTGGGCTCAAGCCTCCTTCCAGTCCCTCTGTGTCTAAGTTTGTCCCCCATGTCTTGAGTCATTCCCCTGAATCCCTTGTAATCGAGTTTGAGTCTTCTGATAGGTCTGACGTCCTCATGACCGAAGACCGTCGTCGTGTTGTAGACACTGTTTTCCCATTCGCTCTTAATAAAATGGTTGATCTTTCCGAGTATCCCGTGATTGCAAACTTAACGATTGAACGCTTAACCAAAAACGAGCACAAAGATTTAAAAATAATTAAGCCAGAATCGATCGAAGATAATGCAGACTTAATAGATGAACAAATTTTAGAAAATAATTCAAAGCAGGTTTGCGAGCGAAAGGAAAGCCGGGCCCAAGATGTCGATGAAATATTAACCACGGTGAACATGGGAACAGCTGAGGAACCCAAAGAAACGCAAATTGGTAGCTTCTTCTCCGGAGTTGAGCGGATGCCCTGATCGAGCTACTCAAAGAGTTTGTGGACGTCTTTGCCTGGTCCTACAATGACATGCCTGGGTTGGACACATCTATCGTGGAGCACCGGATACCCCTGGATCCAGAGATCAAGTCGATCAAGCAGAAGTTGCGGCGGATCAAGCCCGAGTGGTCCTTACAGGTTAAGGAAGAGATTGAGAAACTCCTATGGGTGGGCATTATCAAGGTAATTGAATATCCGACTTGGATGGCAAACATCGTGAAGGTCACAAAGGCGAATGGAAAGGTACGGGTTTGTGTAGACTTTCGAGACCTCAACAAGGATAGTCCCAAAGACGAATTCCCTCTGCCGAACATTGACATGCTTGTGGATGCAACAGCGAACTATGAAGTCATGTCCTTCGTCGATGGCTTTGCGGGTTACAATCAGATTAAAATGGCTGATGAAGATCAAGGAAAGACAGCATTTACCACTCCTTGGGGCACTTATTGCTACACAGTGATGCCATATGGGTTAAAGAATGCTGGGGCTACCTATCAGACGGTCGTCACTACTTTGTTCCACGACATGATCCATAAAGAGATTGAGGTATATGTTGATGATATGATCATTCACTCGAAAGGGTCAGATGGACAGCACTTCACCGATCTACGGAAGTTCTTAAACAGACTTCGGGAGCACTCCATGAGGTTAAATCCAGCCAAGTGCACCTTCGGGGTTATCCGCAGTAAAGTCTTGGGGTATATGTTCACAGAGCGCGGCATCGAGGTAGATCCCAGAAAGGTCAAGGCAATTGTCGAGATGAAGCCGCCCAGAACTGTCTCCGAGGTAAAGGGTTTCATGGGCCGTCTACAGTACATCAGCCGATTTGTCAACCAACTGACTTCTATGTGTGAGCCAATATTCAAGCTGCTGAAGAAGAATCAGGAGGTGATTTGGAACGAAGAATGCCAGCTAGCTTTTGAGAAAATCAAAGCTTATCTTGTTAATCCTCCCATCCTTTGTCCGCCTCATGGGAGCAAACCTCTACTTCTATACTTGACGGTCACAGATACAGCCATTGGGGCCATGCTAGCGCAAGAGAAAAAGGACTCCAAGATTGAGAACACCATCTATTTTGTCAGCCGCAAATTCCAAGGTAGCGAGTTGAATTACTCCGCCCTAGAGAAGACGTGTGCAGCTCTGGTTTGGGTGGTCGGAAAGTTGAAGCACTACTTGTTGTCCCACATAGTATATCTGGTTTCCAAAATGGACCCGATCAAGTACTTGTTTTAGAGTGATAGAGGCAGTATCTCCACCAGACTTGCGAAATGGACCTTCTTCCTAGCTGAGTTTGATATTAAGTATGTGATCCAGAAAGCTATCAAAGGACAAAGGCTTTAGTGCATCGGTTGGGCGACTCTCCCAGCACAGAAGCCCGAGGACCAGATCTCCAGTTTCCGGATGAGGGAATTTTCGTTGTAGAAAACGGCAACAAATGGCAGCTATTCTTTGACGGCTGTGAATGTGGTGCCCAAATTTTGTTGGATTCACGCGAGTTTGAAGACATCCGGTTTATTTGAAAAACGGAGTCGCCACGCCATTTTGATTACCTCAAAACTTTGAAAAAAAGGTTTTTACTTGGGTTCGGAGGTTAAGTTACCCCTTGGGAAGAACGTTTGGCGTTCACCCAAAGTGCCTTGCCGGAGCAAGTCTCCCAAGATTTCAGTAATCGTGCTTGCTTGCGTGCTTTCTTGTGTGCATGTGTTTGAGAAAAAAGGGGGGGAATGTCCCAAGTTGTCTTCCGGACGTACAAACCATTTGTTGGTTGTCGCTCGGGATTTCTTGGAATTTTATGTATTTGGGATTATGATCCCGTCCTCATCTTATGACTTGTGATCATCGCATTTTAACCTCGGGACCCTCGGGACTTGCGTGATCGAGAGAATGACTCTCTTTTGGTCAAAGATGAGGTTCTTTAGAAAAGGAGGATCCTTAGCCCATCAATCCTACGCTTTAAGACGGTCGAGCTCGTATAGAGGCTTCATACTCTTTCTTAAGCGATAATCGGAGATATAGGGTTCAAGGTTATCCCTTTCCAAAGAAATCGTGAACCTTTAATGGAAGGAACGATGTAAAGATAGGATCTTTTACACCGGTCCATTCCAAGGTTGGGGGAAAGGGGGAAATGCATGATGAAAAATGACACTTTAATGAAAAGATGACATTTTTTGGTTTGCAAATGATGCTTTTTTGATTGAAAGACATGATCTTTATGCAATTGATGCATAAAGATAGGATTTTTATGCAAGTGATGCATGAAAAAGGGTTTTGAATGCAAAGGATATATTTTTATTGAAAAGATTGGATTTTTATATGCAAATGATGCATAAAGATGACATTTTTATTTAAAAATGGGGGTTTTAGGTGCAAAGGATGCACCTTTATGAAAAAGACTACATTTTTATGAAAAATGATGCCTTAATGCATGCAAAAGGGGAAGGGGATGATAAAGATATGATCTTTAACTATGAATGCCAAGTCCCAAGCAAGATATATGAATGCAATGAGCAAGTATATTAATTAAAATGCAAGGTTAGGGCGTGCGAGGTTACCAATGGCTTCCTTTGTTTCTTCGGACGGAGCTAGGAGGAGAGGTTGGTCTTGGGTCTTCAAGGAGGAGGGAGATGGCTTCTTTAGCTTCTTCTTCACCTTCTTGAGCCTTCACCAATATTCTTCACGTCTTGGGAGTGACTGATTGTGGGTGTATTGTTTTTGGGGTGGTAATGTTGTGTTGAAATGGGTAGAGGAGGCCTCTATTTATAGGTAATCTGGATAAGGTGAATGAAGCCGTGCGGCTAAGAGCAATGAGCTAATGCAAACCGTGCGGGCTTATCCCGAATGACTCAAAGCATTCTAGAACCATGCAAGGTGGCAAATTCTAGAACCCTCCTTCCTAATTAAGAAAAACGTGTTTCTTAATTAGGAAGGATCCCCTTCAGCCCTTATTTAATAAAAAACAGTTCTAGAATGTTTCCGGAACGCTCAGGAAGGTCTACGGGGAATTACCGGAAAACTTACCGAAATTGTCGGGAAAATTAACCGGAAGGCATGAGCCGAGATTTGGGTACTTACAGAAGCCCTCGGCAACGTCACTTGCAAGGCAAGTGGGGTTGTCGATAGAAAAGGATCCGATCTCGGCGAATGCCGAGACGGATTAGATGACCGAGACGGCCGAGTGGCTGAACCTTTTGGAAGGCTACCTACGTATCCCGGAGGAATCAAGCCAGGCCGTAGTTCGGAATAAGATCCGCTGAGGAAGGGAGAAGAGAAAACTGGTCTCTTGCTGGGGAAAATAGAAAATGACCTAGGAGGTTAAGCAATTGATCCTACTGGGGATATGCTAGAAGTGACCAAGGTGGTCTCTATGAGGGATTACTTCATCACTGAGGAGCGACGAAGGAACAGGGTGACCGAAGTGGTCGGATGGCTGGACCTTTTATAAAAGGCTACCTACGTATCCCGGAGGAATCAAGCCTTGATCGTAGTTCAAGCTTTGACTAGATCGAAATGTTATTCCTTCAACTTGGAATAACGGAGCTCGAAAGAGAGAGCGAAATGTCATTCTTCCTCCTTGGAATGACGGAGATCGCGAGAGAGATCGAAATGTTATTCTTCCACCTTGGAATAACGGAGATCGAAAGAGAGAGAGAAATGTCATTCTTCCACCTTGGAATGACGGAGATCGCGAGAGAGATCGAAATGTTATTCTTCCACCTTGGAATAACGGAGATCGAAAGATAGAGCGAAATGTCATTCTTCCACCTTGGAATGACGGAGATCGCGAGAGAGATCGAAATGTTATTCTTCCACCTTGGAATAACGGAGATCGAAAGATAGAGCGAAATGTCATTCTTCCACCTTGGAATGACGGAGATCGCGAGAGAGATCGAAATGTTATTCTTCCACCTTGGAATAACGGAGATCGAAAGATAGAGCGAAATGTCATTCTTCCACCTTGGAATGACGGAGATCGCGAGAGAGATCGAAATGTCATTCTTCCACCTTGGAATGACGGAGATCGAAAGAGAGAGCGAAATGTCATTCTTCCACCTTGGAATGACGGAGATCGCGAGAGAGATCGAAATGTTATTCTTCCACCTTGGAATAACGGGGATCGAAAGATAGAGCGAAATGTCATTCTTCCACCTTGGAATGACGGAGATCGCGAGAGAGATCGAAATGTTATTCTTCCACCTTGGAATAACGGAGATCGAAAGATAGAGCGAAATGTCATTCTTCCACCTTGGAATGACGGAGATCGCGAGAGAGATCGAAATGTTATTCTTCCACCTTGGAATAACGGAGATCGAAAGATAGAGCGAAATGTCATTCTTCCACCTTGGAATGACGGAGATCGCGAGAGAGATCGAAATGTTATTCTTCCACCTTGGAATAACGGAGATCGAAAGATAGAGCGAAATGTCATTCTTCCACCTTGGAATGACGGAGATCGCGAGAGAGATCGAAATGTTATTCTTCCACCTTGGAATAACGGAGATCGAAAGATAGAGCGAAATGTCATTCTTCCACCTTGGAATGACGGAGATCGCGAGAGAGATCGAAATGTTATTCTTCCACCTTGGAATAACGGAGATCGAAAGATAGAGCGAAATGTCATTCTTCCACCTTGGAATGACGGAGATCGCGAGAGAGATCGAAATGTTATTCTTCCACCTTGGAATAACGGAGATCGAAAGATAGAGCGAAATGTCATTCTTCCACCTTGGAATGACGGAGATCGCGAGAGAGATCGAAATGTTATTCTTCCACCTTGGAATAACGGAGATCGAAAGATAGAGCGAAATGTCATTCTTCCACCTTGGAATGACGGAGATCGCGAGAGAGATCGAAATGTTATTCTTCCACCTTGGAATAACGGAGATCGAAAGATAGAGCGAAATGTCATTCTTCCACCTTGGAATGACGGAGATCGCGAGAGAGAATGCATTTTGTAAAGAAGTAAGAAGGACTCAATGATTTTTGTAAAGAAAGTGGGGTGTACCCGATAATTTTTTTGTAAAAGAAGTGGGACGTACCCGATAATTTTGTAAAAGAAGTGAATTAAAAATGCCAAAGGCAAATAAAATGAGCCACAGGGGTAAATTTGTAAAATAAGCCTCGGGGGCACTGGAGGGAAAATTTGATTGAAAATGATTGAAAATGCCAGGGGCACAAAGGGTAAAACAGGCCTATGGGGGGCGAAATTGTAAAATTGAGCCTTCAGGAGCAAAATTGTAAAATCCAGCCACATGGGCTAAGTATGTCGCACGACTCAGTATTCCAAGTGGCTAGGTTTGTCGCGTGACATAGGTAGCCTGAATTGTACTTTACAGAACCTTTGGAATTGGACTGGAATTGCCGATACGGGTTGGAATTGGGTGACCAAAGAGGTCACATGCCTGATTCTACTGGGGCATGGCGAAGAGATACTGGTCCCTTACTATAAGGATGGAAACAGGGTGACCTAGGAGGTCAAATGGTCGATCCTACTGGGAATGTGCCAAATAAAGGGAGGTGACCAATGTGGTCATATAGCTATACTTTTGTGAAAAGCTTACGCACCATTGAGGAATGGTGAATGAAAAGGGTGACCAATATGGTCGGATGGCTGGACCTTTATGAAAGGCTACCTACGTATCCCGGAGGAATCAAGCCTTGATCGTAGTTCAAACTTCATCTAGACAATTAGGAACGATGTCTAGGTTTCTTGAGGTTTTGACAATTAATGGAGGTTGTCACCTGAGGAAGCTGAAGCTTACGTCACTATCGAGTAGATAGAGGTAGCTATAACTGGAAAACTTGAGCATACTTTTCAATCTGTGATAGAGGTAGCCAAAGTTGGATTTTTGACAATTAGAAAACTGTCGCCTGGCGTTATCTTGTTATAACGGAAGTAACGAAGGCGCTTTTGGGAGAAAATGTTATCATTAGCAATTGGCACGTTACTTGAGCCTAGGGGTGATTTTTCTTGGAAACATGGTAGAGGCCGGGTCTGGATGTACATATGGAATGTGTTTAAGACGGGTTTCAAGCAGGTGGGGTTGTATCCCTTGGGTGCGGACTGAACTGCTGTTGTTGTCAACGTGGACTAAGATTCCCTCTTGGGCTGAGACTGGGTTTTAAAACTCGGGTCTCGATGAATGTTCCTTTCTCAGACTCTGGCGCTTGAAGCTGATGCTGACAGGCTTTTATAACCAAAGACTAAAGCAGATGTCATAGTGACCAAACCTCTCTTCTAGGGATGGATACAACTTATCAGAGCCCCGGTCTGAGGAAGAACTCTCTGCAAAGCCCCATGAAAGATCCTTTCATTGGCAAAGCTCCGGTTGGATGAACTGAGCAGGCGAAGTCTTAAGTTTTGAAGAAGTGACTTAATGAAGCCCCAATCTGATGACCTAGCGAAAATTCCAATATGATTGGTACTGCTGTGATCCTGAGGTTGATCTGACCAAAATCGAATCTATCTAGGGACCTAGTGAAGAACCCGATGCGAACCCCAAACATGGCTAAAGAAGCCCCAGTTTAAAGGAATGGCTTGGCAAAGCCCCAGCCTTGGAGAGTTTCGAGGCAGCCCTAATGCGAATTGTAGCAGAAGAGGGAGAACCTATCCTTTTTTCTCTTTTTTTTTTATTTTCTTTAATCAATCAGTCAACCTTAAGAAGATGTGGACGAAGAGAAGAAATTTAGGAAGATATATACATGCAGGGGCATATTTTTCGAAAGGTGGGAATAGATCCCAATTTTGTGTTATTTTGACGGCCTTATTCGATGTAGGCACAAAACTCGCTTTGTGTTTGACTCTTTTGAGAGAGTATAAGCGTAGAAGGGTTTGTAAAAGTGTATGGAAGCCCCTGCTGACAGAAAATCAGTGTTTAGCACTATTTTTCCTAAGATGTAGAAAGAGAAGACTTGTCAAGACATCTGAAAACTTGTTTTATTTACGATGATCACAAGATTGCTTAAAACCCTTTATTAATGTTCGGGTTATTCAACCACTAATCTCGATATGAAAAAACATTCTTATTAGTCATGAGGAGAAAGTCAACCAATGCCGCGGATCAAGGTTGGCTGGTGTGAAAGAAAGGTTTGTGTATAGGGAGGTCATTGATGAGACAGGGTTTTACGGGATCCGACCGTGTCTATGGGAGAGGTCATTTGATGAGACCGAATTCTCTGGGATTTGAATATGCTTATGAGGGAGGTCATTGATGAGACCGGATTTTCTGAAACTTGGATATTCTTATGAGGGAGGTCATTGATGAGACCGGATTTTCTGAAACTTGGATATGCTTATGACCGGACCATTGCTGGTTGCCTACGTTCCCCTCATTGTGAGGAGCTCAGATCACCGTAGTTCGGCCTTGGCCGGACTGTGTTTGGCTTTGGGAAATGGGATTTGTGGTTCCTTTAGTGAAAAGGCTTAGGATGAGATGATGAGGCGTGGGCCTCGGGATGATTCCTTGACCAAGTCATTTCGGACGGTTGCTTTTGATTTTCATCTTTCATTGGGGGAGAAGGGATTTGCACGTGCCTAAAGGCTTACGAAATGCTTCTGCCTTTGCTTCGACCGCCCCATTGTTATCGATAACTTTTATTCTTTGAGCTTTGATTTTGCCTGTCCGTCAAGCTTTTGATGGGCGGTGCTGGGTCCTTGGCCTCATTTTCTTTTATTTTCTATGTGCAACCCTATTTTTTTGCCTAGAATGCCCTTTTTAGGGATTTTCAGTCTAGCTGGGCATTACTCTTTTTGCACTGAGATTTTTTTCTTCTTTCTTTTTTTTTATATATGTGCAACCCTGTTTTTTGCCTAGACTGCCCTTTTTAGGGATTTTCGGTCTAGCTGGGCATTACTCTTTTTGCACTACATTTTTTTATTTTATGAAGCACCTGAGGGCCAAGGCAAGCCTCTGCTTGAACTTTCTTGATATCCTTGAGGTCTAAGGCAGGCTCCTAGGTCGTTGTCGACACGGGGTCAATCTTTCGAAGCTGAGTGGCCTTTTGTTGTCCCTTGATGTTGCCGCCGTCGTTGACTTGGTCAAGATGAAGGTGGAGGCATGATTGGGAAAGTGTATGGTTTAATGAAGGCCTTTTTGTGAAGTAAGGAAAGTGTATGGCTTGATGGAGGCCTTTTGTGGGGTAAGGAAGGTGTATAGGGAGAGCATTGGTTGACTTTCTCACACCGATTAATCAGAACGTGAATTATTTCGAGAGATTACTTGTTGAGCAATGCAAGTGATCATATAAAATAAAACCATTTCATTAAATGTAATGTAGGTGTGCAAATAATGTCTTAAGTCTAGCAAGAAAAGAAGAAGACTCTTTTATAGAAAATTGAAGATTAAATACAATGTCCGTAGAGGACTTGATTGAAAGAGAAAAGTACTAGAACCTACGAAGGTTGACTGAGAGACTATTTTTTTTTACTTAAGGATAGGTAGACCCTAGTCTAGCTACTCTTCGCGGGTTGGACTGCCAGGTAACTTGAGCTTTCCTTCGTAGATCAGCCACTGAATTTCTTTCTTCAGATCCACACACTTGTCTGTCACATGCCCAAAATGCTTGTGGTACTCGCAGAACTTGGTCCTGTCAACTCTACTGGGGTTTCTTGGCTTATAATTCTCGAGAGGTGTGAGAAGACCTCGTTTCACCAAATCATCGAAAACTTTGCTCGTGGGCATCCCAGAATCATCAGGCTGATGTTTCTGATCTTGCACTTCCTGAATCGACCTCTTACCATAGCTTTCTGTTTTTGGCCCATGGAGGTTCTCGAGCTTCCCATTTTCTATCAACTTCTGGATCTCATGCCTCAAATAGGTGCAATCATCAGTATTGTGCCCATGGTATTGATGGAAAAGACAATGCTTGGATTCATCCAACCGAACATGGGGATTCCTGGGTTTCCAATTCTCCAGTGGCTTTATCAGCTTTTCTTTCATCAGCTTTTCCAGCATCTTGCTTAAAGACATCTCCATGTTGTCAAAATGAAGGGAGCGGGGTTTTTGGGAGACATTGTTGTTCTCAAAACTCAGATTCCCATTGTCCAATTGGTTCCATTGTTGGATTTGGCTGAAGGAAGCTACGACACTCTTTCCTGGTGCTGAGCCAGGTACGGTTGCTGCTTGGTATTGGGTTATGCTCGGTGGAGTCATTTCCTTGCCTGGTTCGACATCTTGGGTCAAGGGAGTATTGATACTCATCATGAGGTCAAGCTTCTCTTGCATCTGTTTCACTTGCTCCATTAATATTGCCACATGGGGGTCAACGGGGACTCTCGCAACAGGACTTTTATTAGCAGATGGAACCACAGCAACAGACTGGTGACACTGACGGGTGAATTCGCTAAATCCAGTAGGTGACAGCTGAGAACTTGAATCATCCAGATCCTCTTTTGGCAACTCATGATTGCGTTCAGGTAGGTATAGGGGCTTCAGAACATAGCCACATAGCTCGAACTGATCATGCGAAGCTGGAGCATAAACTGGCAGGTATTGCTGGAACTGAGAGACATGTGGGGTGAAGTTCAATCCATTCTGAGGAGATGAGGGGGATGGAGCTCGGATGAGCTGGGATGTTGGAAAGGATCGAGGAGAAGTGGTCCTTGACAAGGGATCATATGTGGATGGAGGAAGGTATTGGTTATAGGCTGGGGGTCTTGGTTATAGGATGAAGGGACTGAAATCACTGTTTCTGAAGTCTCATCTTCGACTACCACCGGAGAACCGTTCGACTCAACTGTGACCTGAACTCCATGACGACGGAGTGCGTCAATAAGCATGGCTTGCTATTCCTCATGAGCCTTATGGGCATTTTCCAAAGCCAGGGCTAACTCTTCCTTCCTAACCATCTGATTTCCTGTACCCTCACTGTTTTCTATCAAATCTGCCATTCTAAATTCCTGAGCTGATGAAACGGACGATTCTGACGAACTATCTGAGCCTGAAATTTCCGCACTGACAAGCCGCTGACCCGATATTCTCACCCACTTCTTTCTCGCTGCGGGAAAGGGATAGACAAGGTTTAGACTCGGGGGTAGGCAAGGTTTAGACTCGGAGGTAAGTGTTTAGGCCTGGAGGTAAGTGTTTAGGCTGAAGGCTCAAGTAACATGCACTTATCGCTTAAATTTTGCTCAAAACACATTTTCTCCTAATCCTAATTGATCGAAAAAGATGAGACCTTGAAAGGTCAAGATTGAAAATTGGACCGTGAGGATCTTTGATTGGAGACTTGACCGTGAAAGGTCGGGATTGCATTTGACCGCGAAAGGTCGAGATAGAAAATTGGAGATCGGACCGAGGAGGTCGCGATTAGGGATTTGACCGCGAAAGGTCGAGATAGAAAATCGGAGATCGGACCGAGGAGGTCGCGATTAGGGATTTGACCGCGAAAGGTCGAGATAGAAAATCGGAGATCGGACCGAGGAGGTCGCGATTAGGGATTTGACCGCGGAAGGGTCGAGATGGAAAATCGAAGATCGGACCAAGGAGGTCACGATTAGGGATTTGACCGCAAAAGGTCGAGATAGAAAATCGAAGATCGGACCAAGGAGGTCACAATTAGGGATTTGACCGCAGAAGGGTCGAGATGAAAAATCGAAGATCGGACCAAGGAGGTCACGATTAGGGATTTGACCATGAAAGGTCGGGAGATGGAAGATCGGAAATCGGACCGAGGAGGTCTCGATTAGGGATATCAGAGATAGGAAAATGCAATTATGATTACATTAATTGTTCAAGTTTACTTAAAATCATGTCTTTTATTAATTCCTATTTGGTTGGAAAAGGGGGGTTTGCCCTTCTTTTTCGCAACTACTCTAGATCCTGGATCAGTGGGTTCCGTCACTACGTCTATAAGCCCCTCGTATTCCACCTGTATTTCGACCTCCCAGGGTGGACAGCCCCGGGCGAGGGTCCTATAGGGCACGCGGATCCCACCGACCGAGAGTAAAGAACGCTCCTAACGGGTCTAGCGGGTCATAGGACCTTTTAACGCACGAGCGATGCGGATTATAGTCAAGGCAATACCAGGAAAGTCTCGTCTTTCTGCCTTGATTGGATTTTGGCAGATTTTCGCTTGAGCGAATGACGTTTTGACTTTCGGTGATGTCCGAGAAGATAATAGGCATGGGTCGGGCGGCAAAAGCCGGATGACACAGTGTCACATTGAACTTCGTTGCATACGCCGGGCGTGAGTTAGAATCGAAGTCAATGCCGGGTCAAGATCTCGCCAATTTTTCCTTGTCGAAATTTTAGCAGAGCTTCGCTTGAGCGAAAGATCTTTTGATTTGTTGGCAAAGACTCGGTCTTGACTCTTACGCATTCCGTGCAGGTCAAGGTCAATAGTTAATGTCGGAGTCGAGATCTCGCCAATTTTTCCTTGTCGGAATTTTGGCAGAGTTCTTCTTCCGTTATGAACTAAGGTTTGACCTTTACGAGGGTATGCAACTGGGCTATATGACACGGACTAGACCAAAAACCAACAAAAAGTCACGGTTTTTTGAAACGTGTGACACGGACTGTGCATTGGTCGACACTGGCTGCCATAGGGAGGTTGGGATGATTCCGTGCGCGCCCGGGAGCATCGTAAGGCTGTCCGTGTCTGCAGCTGGAACCACCCTCGGGTTTGAAGGACGTGCGTGCAAAGTGTACAGGATATATCGTGCGCGTAGTGTGCGGTCTCCTAAAAATGTTCCTTTTGAGTTAAAACAGAGATTTTCGAAATGTGTTTTAAAGGAATGATTTTCGGGACGGGGAGAATGCAACACATAAGCACGTAAATTTTCTCGGGAGCCCCTCCACCATGGAGCCGAGTAGCCCCAAGCCGCTAGGATCGCCAGATTAACCATGATTTTTCCCGGTGGAATTGCCACCGAGGTCGCCCGGTCGAATCCAAGGAGGATTGAGCCGTACGACCGCATGGATCAATTTTCCAGGTTCCACTCCTTTTGCTATTTTTCGGGTTGTTTCCCGTTCAAAGTATGCACAAATTCCAAGATGCAAATGATGCAATGCATGGTAAAGAAAGCGAGCATGATTAATGAAATCGGCGACGGGAGTCTAACCCGCTCAAAGGGAAAAGCTTTCTTTTATTTTTTCAAAATTTTTTTCGAAAAGGGATACTGGTACGTGGATTGTTAAACCACCGGTTATCCCAACTCCCACATCAGGGAGTGTACAGGAAGGGCAAGTGGTTTCCACCTATATACCGAGTATCGATTTTTTTTTTTTTGTTTTTGAAAATAAAGCTTTTCTCCTTTGGGTTTCCCCAGCGGAGTCGCCAAACTGTGAATGTGGTGCCCAAATTTTGTTGGATTCACGCGAGTTTGAAGACATCCGGTTTATTTGAAAAACGGAGTCGCCACGCCATTTTGATTACCTCAAAACTTTGAAAAAAAGGTTTTTACTGGGTTCGGAGGTTAAGTTACCCTTGGGAAGAACGTTTGGCGTTCACCCAAAGTGCCTTGCCGGAGCAAGTCTCCCAAGATTTCAGTAATCGTGCTTGCTTGCGTGCTTTCTTGTGTGCATGTGTTTGAGAAAAAAGGGGGGGAATGTCCCAAGTTGTCTTCCGGACGTACAAACCATTTGTTGGTTGTCGCTCGGGATTTCTTGGAATTTTATGTATTTGGGATTATGATCCCGTCCTCATCTTATGACTTGTGATCATCGCATTTTAACCTCGGGACCCTCGGGACTTGCGTGATCGAGAGAATGACTCTCTTTTGGTCAAAGATGAGGTTCTTTAGAAAAGGAGGGTCCTTAGCCCATCAATCCTACGCTTTAAGACGGTCGAGCTCCTATAGAGGCTTCATACTCTTTCTTAAGCGATAATCGGAGATATAGGGTTCAAGGTTATCCCTTTCCAAAGAAATCGTGAACCTTTAATGGAAGGAACGATGTAAAGATAGGATCTTTTACACCGGTCCGTTCCAAGGTTGGGGGAAGGGGGAAATGCATGATGAAAAATGACACTTTAATGAAAAGATGACATTTTTGGGTTTGCAAATGATGCTTTTTTGATTGAAAGACATGATCTTTATGCAAGTGATGCATAAAGATAGGATTTTTATGCAAGTGATGCATGAAAAAGGGTTTTGAATGCAAAGGATATATTTTTATTGAAAAGATTGGATTTTTATATGCAAATGATGCATAAAGATGACATTTTTATTTAAAAATGGGGGTTTTAGGTGCAAAGGATGCACCTTTATGAAAAAGACTACATTTTTATGACAAATGATGTCTTAATGCATGCAAAAGGGGAAGGGGATGATAAAGATACGATCTTTAACTATGAATGCCAAGTCCCAAGCAAGATATATGAATGCAATGAGCAAGTATATTAATTAAAATGCAAGGTTAGGGCGTGCGAGGTTACCAATGGCTTCCTTTGTTTCTTCGGACGGAGCTAGGAGGAGAGGTTGGTCTTGGGTCTTCAAGGAGGAGGGAGATGGCTTCTTTAGCTTCTTCTTCACCTTCTTGAGCCTTCACCAATATTCTTCACGTCTTGGGAGTGACTGATTGTGGGTGTATTGTTTTTGGGGTGGTAATGTTGTGTTGAAATGGGTAGAGGAGGCCTCTATTTATAGGTAATCTGGATAAGGTGAATGAAGCCGTGCGGCTAAGAGCAGCGAGCTAATGCAGCCGTGCGGGCTTATCCTGAATGACTCAGCATTCTAGAACCATGCAAGGTGGCAAATTCTAGAACCCTCATTCCTAATTAAGAAAAACGTGTTTCTTAATTAGGAAGGATCCCCTTCAGCCCTTATTTAATAAAAAACAGTTCCAGAATGTTTCCGGAACGCTGGGAAGGTCTGGGGAATTACCGGAAAACTTACCGAAATTGTCGGGAAAATTAACTGGAAGGCATGAGCCAGATTTGGGTACTTACAACGGCGCAGCAAATAAAAGAGGCAATGGCATCGGGATGGTATTAGTAGACCCAAATGACATGCACACCCCCATAGCCATCAAGCTAAACTTCTCGGTTACCAACAACGCAGCCGAATATGAAGCTTGCATAGCCGGTCTTGAGGCTGCCCTTGAGCGGAATGTGGATGAGTTGGAAGTGTTTGGCGATTCCCAGCTGATAATTAATCAAGCTGCTAACAGATGGAAAACAACAGATCTGTGTCTCCAGATGTATCATGCTTATATTGCAGAGCTCGTCGACCAGTTTAAGGAAGTGTCACTCCAGTTCATGGTGAGGCATCCTTCCCTATTGATGAAGAGGGTGACCTAAAGGGTATCCGGGCCTAGAGTCTGCAAGCTCTGAAAAGGCTATCTGTAAGTACCCAAATCTGGCTCATGCCTTCCGGTTAAATTTCCCGGCAAGTTCGGTAAGTTTTCCGGTAATTCCCCAGACCTTCCTAGTGTTCCGGAAACATTCCGGAACTGTTTTTAATTAAATAAGGGCTGAAGGGAATCCTTCCTAATTAAGAAACACGTTTTTCTTAATTAGGAGGGAAGGTTCTAGAATTTGCCACCTTGCATGGTTCTAGAATGCTGAGTCATTGTGGATAATGCCGCACGACTGCATTAGCTCGCTGCCCTTAGCCGCACGGCTTCATTAGCCTTATCCAGACTGCCTATAAATAGAGCCCTCCTCTACCCATTTAACAATGAACAATCAACACACAAATCACCCACAAACACTCCAAAGACGTGAAGAACACTGCTGGAAGATCCAAGAAGGTGAAGAAGAAGGCCAAGAAGCTCCCTCCCTCCTCCTTGAAGATCCAAGACCAACCTCTCCTCCTAGCTCCGCCCGACGAAGAAGAAGGAAGCCATTGGTAACCTCGCACGCCCTAACCTCGCATCCTAATTGCTTTATAAATTGCTCATTGCATTACTTTTATATTGCTTGGGACTTGGTAGATTATAGAGCATATCTTCATATTCCCTCTTCCCCTTTTGCATGCATTAGACATCATTTGTCATAAAAATGTAGTCTTTTCCCATAAAGGTGCATCCTTTGAACCTAAACCCCCCATTTTCAAATAAAAAATGTCATCTTTATGCATCCTTTGCATATAAAAATCAAATCTTTTCAATCAAAATGCATCATTTGCATCCAAAATCCCTTTTCCAAGCATCATTTGCTTTAAAGACCATGTCTTTACCATAAACTAGCATCATATGCTTTTCAAAATGCAATCTTTATGCATCATTTGCATAATGAATGCCAATTTCTTCAACAAAAATGCATCATTTGCATAAAAATCAAATCTTTATGCATCATTTGCAATAAAGATCATTTCTTTAAATTAAGTGCATCATTTGCAACCCAAAAATGTCATCTTTTCATTAAAGTGTCATTTTTTACATACATTTCCCCCATTCCCCCATTAGCAACCTAGGAACGGACCGGTGTAAAAGATCTTATCTTTACATCGTTCCTTCCATAAAGGTTTCATAATCTCTTTAGAAAGGGACACCTTGAACCCTATATCTCCGATTATCGCTTAAGAAAGAGTATGAAGCCTCTATACGAGCTCGACCGTCTTAAAGCGTAGGATTGATGGGCTAAGGACTTTCCTTTTTCTAAAGAACCTCATCTTTGACCATAAAGAGAGTCATTCTCTCGATCACGCAAGTTCCGAGGGTCCCGAGGTTAAAATGCGATGATCACAAGTCACAAGATGAGGGCGGGATCATAATCCCAAATACATAAATTCCAAGAAATCCCGAGCGACAACCAACAAATGGTTTGTACGTCCGGAAGACGACTTGGGACATTCCCTCCTTATTTTCAAACACATGCACACAAGAAAGCACGCAAGCAAGCACGATTAATGAAATCATGGGAGACTTGCTCCGGCAAGGCACTTTGGGTGAACGCCAAACGTTCTTCCCAAGGGGTAACTTAACCTCCGAACCCATAAAACCTTTTTTTCAAAGTTTTGAGGTAATCAAAATGGCGTGGCGACTCCGTTTTTCAAATTAAACCGGATGTCTTCAAACTCGCGTGAATCCAACAAAAACAAAATTTGGGCACACATTCACAGTTTGGCGACTCCGCTGGGGACATCCCAAAGGAGAAAAGTTTTTATTTTCAAAAACAAAAATATCGATACTCGGTATATAGGTGGAAACCACTTACCCTTCCTGTACACTCCCTGATGTGGGAGTTGGGATAACCGGTGGTTTAACAATCCACGTACTCGCATCCCTTTTCGAAAAAATTTTGAAAAAAATAAAAGAAAGCTTTTCCCTTTGAGCGGGTTAGACTCCCATCGCCGATTTCATTAATCATGCTTGCTTTCTTTACCATGCATTGTATCATTTGCATCTTGGAATCTGTGCATACTTTGAACGGGAAACAACCCGAAAAAATAGCAAAAGGAGTGGAACCTGGAAAATTGATCCATGCGCCAGCACGGCTCAATCCTCCTTGGATTCTCGACCGGGCGACCTCGGGCAATTCCACCAGAAAAATCATGGTTAATCTGGCGGTCCAGCAGCTTGGGGCTACTCACCTCCATGATCGACTGGGCTCCTTAAAATTTACGTGCTTATGTGCTGCATTCTCCCGTCCCGAAAATCATTCCTTTAAAACACATTTATGAAAATCTCTCGTTTTAACTCAAAAGGAACATTTTTAGGAGACCGCACACTACGCGCACCCGATATATCCCGTACACTTTTGCACGCACGTCCTTCAAACCCGAGGGTGGTTCCACTGCAAGTAGCCACGGACAGCCTTTACGATGCTCCCGGCGCGCACGGAATCATCCCAACCTCCCCATGGCAAACAAATGGTCGACCAATGCACAACCCGTGTCACACGTTTCAAAAAACCGTGACTTTTGGTTGGTTTTTGGTCTAGTCCGTGTCATATAGCCTAGTTGCATACCCTCGTAAAGGTCAAGCCTTAGTTCATAACGGAAGAAGAACTCTGCCAAAATTCTAATAAGGAAAAATTGGCGAGATCTCGACTCTGACATTGACTATTGACCTTGACCTGCACGGAATGCGCAAGAGTCAAGACCGAGTCTTTGCCAACAAATCAAAAGATCTTTCGCTCAAGCGAAGCTCTGCTAAAATTCCGACAAGGAAAACTTGGCAAGATCTTGACCCGGCATTGACTTCGATTCTAACTCACGCCCGGCGTATGCAAGGAAGTTCAATGTGACACTGTGTCATCCGGCTTTTGCCGCCCGACCCATGCCTATTATCTTCTCGAACATTACCGAAAGTCAAAACGTCATTCGCTCAAGCGAAATTCTGCCAAAATCCTATCAAGGCAGAAAGACGAGACTTTCCCGGTATTGCCTTGACTATAATCCGCATCGCTCGTGCGTTGAAAGTCCCTATGACCCTCTAGACCCGTTAGGAGCGTTCTTTACTTGGCCGGTGGGATCCGCGTGCCCTATAGGACCCTCGCCCGGGCCGTCCACCCCGGGAGGTCGAAATACAGTGGAATATGAGGGGCTTATAGACGTAGTGACGGAACCCACCGATCCAGATCTAGTGTAGTTACGAAAAGAAGGGCAATCCCCTTTTCCAACCAAATAGATATTAATAAAAGACACTGTTTTAAGTAAACCGGAAGATTCTAATTTGCATATTGCCCGAGCCTTCACCTCAAACACCTACCCCGAGTCTAAACCTTTCCTATCCCTTTCCCGCAGCCGAGAAAGAAGTGGGTGAGAACACCGGTCGCCGACTTGTTAGCGCAGAATTCTCGTACAGCCCGCCGTAATCCTCGCTTGGTCACCCGTAGAGTCGAATGTCCGATTCGACAGAGAACAAAGACCGGTTTGGGTAACCAGATGACCAGTGGAAGAAGAGCTAGCCTTAGCTTTGGAAAATAGTCGTAAGGCCCATGAGAGGAACAAAGTGCCATGCTCATTGATGCGCTTACGCCGTCATGGGGTCCAGATAGTGGTAGAGCCCAATGGTTCCTTGGTTATGGTAGAAGATGAAACTCCGTAAGTAACCATCTCAAATTTCCTCTAGCCTATAACCAAAGGCCCTCCTCCACCCACATATGAGCCTTTGCCAAAGACTCGTCCCTTTTCAAATTTTTCCGTATCCCAAGCCATTAGGGTCCCGACACCCTCTCCTCCTCGTATAAGACCCAGCCTTTGTTCCCTACCAACAGAGAACAAACGCCACAGCTTATTCCCGTAACGCAGCCTCTCAGATTACCCTATGGGATTCGCTCCTCTCCCCAATATGGGCCGTCCTGCACAACTTCCGTGCCTCGTAATCAATCAAGTGACCTTTTCGCCTCCCCGCCCGCCACAACAGATCTTCCACCCCCAACCTTGCCAATAGGAACCCACGAGGCTTCTTTTTCCTACTTCGCAACTATGAGCCTAATTCCTATGCCTTTGGTCACCTCAGTGGAAACACCGGACTGTGCCAAGTTTATACCTATTTCCCTTCTAAAGACTCCCAAGCCACGGTACTCAGCCTACCACCGTGCCACCCACACCCCGCCACTCAAATCCGACAAGCCTCGCTTCGTAGTCAAAACCGTCCCCGACCCCAACATGACTTGGTTGATGGAACAAGTTAAGTCAATGCAAGAGAGGTTCTGAGAACCGAATCCCAAAAAGGCGGCATATCGATTACATCGATCCTAGCAAGATTGTCCCTCTTCCTCCAAAATTCCGGATGCCGAGATTGAAAAGTTCAACGGCACCGATTGTCCCCTGACTCATATTCAAAGTTACCTTCTGCCATGAGAGCCAAGGATCGTACACATCAGCAAATGGCCGACCATTTTCGCTTGTCATTAAAGGGTTCACTCTTAGATGGTTCCCGCACGTAAAACCGTAAGCCCGAGCCACCTCGGGACCAAATTAAGGAAGCCTTTCGGAGAAGTATAAGGCCAATTTGAATTGGGAAACCAAAGCAGGAATGACCTACAAGGCACTTCTACGCCGCCTGCACGAGCCGGTGAGTGAATTTTACAAGAGATGGAACTGGAAGCTTAGTGAAATGATGACCCCGCTGAATGAAGAGGAACAGATGGAGATCTTTCAATCCTGCCTCAAGCCTCAACTAAGGGTCCAAATTGGCAATTACTATTATCCTGACCTTCGAGCAATGGTAAATGCCGGTACCAAGTTTGAAAATGCCTTCAACATGGCCCCGCCACAGGATCGCCCAGCTCTTATCGCTACAAAGCGCGTTGTCAAATGCCCCTACTGTCACTATAAAGGGAAAAGAAACGGTCGGCGCTCGTCAATTACATCCGTAATGAGAAAGTGGGACGTAATTCAAGCCAAGTAGTTGCGAAACCGAGACCTCGTTTCTATACCGCGTAAGATTTTGGAATGCCACCGGAGAAGGTCTTTGACGGTTTGGTAGCCGAAGGACTCATCGTACCTTTGGAAAATTGGAAACCCGTAAAACCCTAATGTCGAATGGACGAAACCAAACATTGCCGCTTCCACAAATATCATGGGCATAACACCAATGATTGCACCTACTTGAAATTTCGATCTCTCGCCTAATTGAAGAAGGCAAGTTGGAACCACCTCGGGTCCTAATGTGGTCAAGAACCCTCTTCCAACCTAACAATCAGTCAACATGATTGAAGTTCGGGAGACAAATGCGCCAACTTCGGAAATCCAGAGATCATAGACATCCTCAAGTTCAATGTTCCTTATGCCGAATTGCAAGGAAAGTGGAAAGATTTGATTAATGCCGCCGCCATGGAAGGACAAGCTTGGGCCCATAGTCGGAACTAATTTTGTTAATGTCGTCGAGCTCGGCCTCTTTTCTATGACATCGAACCAGTAACTATGGTCAAGATTACGTAAGAAAGGCTCACTTATGAGGATTGCGTAGTTTGAAGTGAAACAAGCCATGTTAATGAAAGTTTCTTCGTAACCCTTCATCACCTATGATGAGCATAATGTATTTGTAATGGCTCTTACCACTCCCGAGATCAGTCCCACTGCTTGGGAAAAGGTGGAAAGAAGAGTGAATCGCCGAAGACTTTTGGGATGAAGAAAGATGCATATCGATGCCGAAAGCACAACCGGTCCTACCGCCCTGCAGGTACCGACGCATAAAGTCAAGTTCGTAAAGGAGATTCCGCTGTATCGTCAAGTATTCCCCATGGAAATGGTGTCAACAAAGGCAATTATGATCCACATGATAAGAATGCCGACAAGACCGCTACTCCCTTGTGGCAAACAAAGAAGAAGGAGTGAGATCCCGGTCCAACCTTTGTCAAGTCACCCTCGAGTCAATAAGTAGTGTAGGGTCCAGAGTCGTATGGCGTGCATCGTTCCGCCGAGTGAGGAATCTTTGAAATTCCAGCCCTTCCGAGTCATCCAGAAGGCCTCTACGCCCGAGGACTATCAAAATGTAATCGA